>BSBK01004567.1:237500-507500 GCA_027943335.1 Chamaecyparis obtusa | reverse complement strand
ACTTCTACCATATATTTTTGTTGTCTCTTTACCTTTATGTTATACTCTTGTATGTTTTATATGTTAGGCATTTAAAATATACCTATTGTAAAGAAACTTGTTTAATTGATTATGAGTTTCTTTCAAGGAAAGAATTAAACTTCTCATAATTCATTTCAAAGGGTAAACATACCTGTAAGGATTGTTGATGATAATAGTGTTTGGTTAACAAAGTAATTTTTAAGGCAATTTACTTGAATTTGCAGATAGTATGTAAGGCATACTGTTGTATTTCCTTTAGAATTATCTTGTTGATTTGCATTTGAATTTCTTTTGCCCATTGGATAAGGCACTAGTTTAGTATTTGTTTCTTATAGTTTTATCTTTCATATTTCTTAAAAGAATACTAAAACTTTCATATCATTTACCAGTACTTTTTCATTTCATGTTTACTGCACAAAATAGATTGAACTGTTTCTAAGTAGTATAGTTCTTATTTCTTTATTCCTTGAAGAGAGAATCATTTAGGTTGCCCCTGCTTAAAAGGAAGAAGGATGGGAATCCTTAAATCACTGATCCTTGCTATATTTGCAATCATATTTTTCTTGGTTAAGCTCTACATCAAATTGATCATGGTCATATGCATAATGTTTTATAGATTGATACATTAGAAGGATAAATAGCAAATTAGTGTCCACTTATATAATATATGTAATCAGTAATCATCAAAAGGTAATACCTGCCTGAGTATGTGGTGCTCAAAAATGAAGGAGGATCTTATCCAATCCTCAGTAATTAGGTCTTTCTCTTGTTTGAATTAGTTTCAATGAGCCTAGTTTCAGGGAATCATTTAAGACATTTGATTCATGCAAGAAAAATCCCTAACAAATTGGTGACTCTACTGGGGATGTTTAAATGAAAGTTTAAGCAAGGACTACAGATCTATGGGATAGCAAACCAAAAACTGGACTAACCTAAAACAAGAACAGAAACACATGACCTAGAAGGAAACAAACCTATACAAAATTTACAAGAGATTTACATATGCATGAAAATCAAAAACTTAGTTGAAGAAGGGCTTCAAGAATTTCCCATGCACTGGAAATTCAAAAATTTCATCATCCATATTCTTCAACAAGTAGGAATCTTTCCCAAAATAGGGACCAAGCCATAATGATTCAAACTTTTTATGTTTCCATTTATCTTCTGCTCTCACATTCCATTGAAGCACTAGGTCATCTATTTTGAATTTTCTGGTAGTTTCTCTTTTCTCAAAGAGGTACTTCATTTTGTACTACAACTTGATATTGCTCCTCTGACTCTCCCTTCTTATCTCATCCAACTCAGTCAATTGCATGATCATGTCTTGCATTGGCTCTGACACATCCAACTCTTGATCCTGAATGAACTTATAAACTAGAATTAAATTATTTATGGGTAACCTTGATTGGAAACCATATACAAGTTCAAAGGGAGAATTTCTAGTAGCTCTCTTCACTATAATCCTATCTACCCATAGGGCTAGCTTCAACTTTGAATGCCAAGCTCTCTTATTTTTCTCAAATGTTTTCTTTAGGATTGTTAGAATGCTTTTGTTACTGGACTCAACCGGTCCATTTTCTTGAGGGTGATAAGGAGATGAATAAGATGTCATGATTCCATTGTCTTTACAAAATTCATTGAATTCATCCAATCTAAAACACATTGCATTATCTGTGATCAATTTCATGGGGACACCAAATCTAGTCAAAATGTTATCTAATAAGAAATGAATCACTATTTTACTTGTTTCCTTCTTTGTGGGAATGGCCTATATCCATTTTGTGAAATAGTCAGTTGCAACAAGTATCCAACTGTGTCCTCCACTAGATTTCTTAGCAAATTCACCTATAAAATCCATTCCCCACATGGAAAATGGCACCTCAGTAGTTATTGGATTTAACAATAGCGCTCCTGAATATTTTAATTTAGAGGCAAATTTCTAACAGGCTTCACATTTTTTAACAAATTGTAAAGAGTCCTTAAATAATGTAGGCTAGAAATAACATGCTCTCAAGATCTTATGGGTATTAGTCTTTGGTAAATAATGCCCTCCACAAACACTAGCATGCATTTCACTCAAAAGCTTTTCTGCTTGACACTTATCAAGGCAAAATGGCAAAACCCCATCTCTATTTTTCCAATACAAGTCCCCTTGTATCAATGTATATTTTTGAGCTTGCAATTTTAAAGATCTCTTTTGGTTATCTGTCATATATTCTGGGCATTTGGCATTCTTAATGAAATATACAATGTCAGCATAGTATGGTTGCAACTCAATACTTGTTGTTGTCATATCTGAAATTCCTTCATTGTTAACTTGGACTAAATCCATGTTCTCTTGAGTCATTAATATTGCCAGGCCTTGTCCTCTTACCAGCTTGGTGATATGGATTTCTAAATTGAATTCTTGAATCCTGGTGATCCACTTGCATCTCTTACCAGTAAATTTAGACTGAGTAAGGACATCTTTTACTGCTGCATGGGGAACATATGCAATGACCTTAGCACAAACTAGATAAGGTCTGAAGGATTTTACTACTTTTACCAGTGCATATGCCTACTTTTCCATCATCTCATAATTTAATTCAGTAGCCTGTAGAGACTTACAAAAAAATGCAATTGGATGTTCAAAACCTTCTTCATCCTTTTGCAATAGTACAGCAGGAATAGTATGAAATGATGCAAAAGAGAAAAGTGAAAAAGGCTTAGTATAATCAGGAGACTTCAGTACAGGTGCCTCTTGAACCACCTTTTTTATTTTATCAAATTTACCCTGAGCTTCAGTAGTCCATTGAAACTTGACATCTTTCTTGAGCAACTTCACTATTGGTTTGATAATTTCAGCAAAATTGGCAATGAACCTCCTAACAAAATTGATTTTTCCTAGAAAGGATTGCACACACTTGAGATTTTTGGGTGTAGGGACCTTCGTGATGGCTTCCACTCTCTCTAGCTCAATTCTAACTCCTTCCTTTGATACAATGTGTCCTAGCAATTTTCCTTCCTTGACTGCAAAATTACATTTCTTTGGATTCAGAGACACACCATATTCTAGAGCTTTGTTAAAAATCTTTTCTAGATGTGAAAAATGATCATCAACCCACTTAGAATAAGTAGTTAGGTCATCTTCATACACAACCATAAACAAGTCTATATATTCTTTGAAAGCAACATCCATGGCTCTTTGAAAAGTTGCTCCAGCATTTCTGAGGCCAAATGGCATTCTAACATACACATAGGTTCCCCAAGGTGTTGTGAATGCTATTTTAAATTGCTCAAATTCTTTCACCAACACATGGTTATATCCAGAGAAACCATCCATCATGGATAGTAATTCACATCCAGTGACTTTATGCAACATTGCTTCCATGTTGGGCAGAGAATAGTTGTCTTTCAATGATGCAACATTTAAGTTTCTAAAGTCCACACACAGCCCAATATCCCCATTCTTCTTTCTTATTGGGACTAAGTTAGACACCCAAGTTGAATGCCTTATAGGTTGGATTATTCTTGCATCACTTAACTTGACCAGCTCCTACTGCATTTTGGGAGCCAATAGTGGGTTAATGGGTCTTTGCTTCTACCTAAATGGTTTAACATCTTGCTTTAATGGGATTTCATGTTGGAAAAGGTCCTCTCTATAAGCTTTTAGGTCATCATAGGACCATGCAAACATGTGCTTGTGTTTCCTTAACAACTTTATTAGATTATATCTCAGTTGAGGGGCTAATCCCTTCCCAATATAAACCATTTGAGGTGCATTATGTGATCCCAAATTTACTTCCTCTAGATTTTCTACCTTAGCATTACTTGTTTTTAACATGTAATCATCTTGACTGCTATATAATGCTTTCAACTTAGTTAAACCCTTAGGGATATGATTTGAACTCAACTGGATTACCTCATTTCCCATGATCATGTCCTTACCCTCAATTTCCTCAACCAATGTGTTGCAGTCTATAAGCTGACCCTCATATATATCAAGGCATTGAATGAATTTCAAAATGTCATGATCATCCTCAAAGACCTACCAATTGTAAATGTTGTCTGAGACAACTGGCCTACTTTTTATTTCAACTATTGATACTCCAAGAAAAGTTGAATCATCTCTCTTTAAAGCAACATTGGCCAAAAAATCAGCCATTATGTTCTTGGATCTTTCTAGCCAACAAATATTGAAAGCATCAAAAATTTCAATCTAATCCCAGATTACATGTTTATACAGTTTTAATCTATCATTCTTGATAGTATATTTAGATCAAACTTGTGCCACCACAAGTTTAGAATCACCAAAAACCTTTAAACATTTTATCCCATGTTTGATGGCAATATTCAATCCCAATGATAGTGCTTCATATTCAGTAGTAGTATTTGTTAGGAATAAGGTGTCTCAACCTTGGATAATTCCTATTCTTATTATTTGTTTTGTAAATGTATTTTTTGAAAATAATGTAATTAAGTGTGAGTGTACATGTCTAGTTGGCATGTTGATGTGTCACTCCACTTGATGTGTCAGCATCTTGTGCGTAAGGAGATCATGACTGAAATGGTCATGATGGATTCCTATGATGTGTAAGAACTATTTAAGGAATGTGCTATGATAGGTGTAAGAGCATCTTATGACTTGGGCCTATTTGGGTGCCCAAGAAGAAGTGGTTGGTGTGTGTAAGAGAATATGCCAAAAATAGGTTGGTATGACAGATTCTCTTACACTTCTCTTGTGACCGTTATTTTTGGCGGATTCTATGACAAGTTGTCATAGTCTATTCTAGGGATGGACACCTATTCTTGGGATTGCATGTAACAACTATGTACATGTGGCTTTGCGCATGGGTCTTGGTGGTTGTGCCTATTTTTGGGTCTAGAGGAGTCTATATATATGATGTTGCTCCTATGGGAGAGATATAATAGAAATTTAAGTCTTGTTGGCTTTGTCTCTCATTTCCTAAAAGAACTTCCATTGCAAGTGTATTGTAATCTTTGTGTTGAAGATAATACATTGTGCAGGTTTTGGAGTGCTGGGGTTTTTTACCAAAAAAATTTCCCCAGGGTATATCATTGTGTCACTCTCTATTTTTTTGTATGCATTGAATGTGGTTGCAATATCTTTGTTAAAGTAGTTAACGAATCTGAAATTGTAAGGATTTATAAGAATTTGCACAATACTCTCCTATAGAGATTAGCGTAGGAAGTTGTTTCTGCACCTGAGTTTCCTTACAAGTGGTATCAGAGCTTGATCAAATTTTGATCCTAGTTGTTGGGTAGAGTTTTTTGAGCTAATCTCAAGTTTGAGTGGGAGTTTTTTTGCAGAGCATTCTAAATCTTATTTGTAGATTAAGATGGCAAGTTCATCATATGGAAGAATGGAGGTGGAGAAATTTAATGGCACTAATTTTGAGTTGTGGAAACTCAAGATGGAAGACATGTTGGAAGATCATGACCTATGGGAAGTGACTTCAAGTGCTACAATACTAGCAACTATAGCTCAAGTAGATTGGGATATCAAAGACCGTAAAGCTAAGGGTCTCATAAGAATCTATTTAACTGATGCAATCCTTCTGAATGTTCTAGATGAGAAAACTACAAATAGTTTGTGGGAAAGACTTGCGGCCATGTATCAGGGCAAATCTCTAGTGAACAAGTTGTTCCTGAGGAAGAAGTTGTACTCTCTATGAATGGAGGAAGGTGGATCCTTAACGGATCATTTAAATGCATTTAATCTACTGGCTACACAATTGACATCAGCTAGTGTCAAGTTAGAGGAGGAGGATCATTGCTACACACTTTTGTGTTCTTTACCAAATTCATGGGACCATCTTGTGATGGCTCTTGGAAGCACTTTAGTCATCTTCAAAATGGATGATGTGGTGTCTTCACTGCTATCAGAGGAGATGCAGAGAAAGGCTTCTGTTTCAGAAAAAGAAGCCCTTGCTGTTTGTGGGAGATCCACTGAAAGAGGGAAGAAAAATGACAATAAGTCTGACAATAAGGGTAGATCCAAATCCCGTGGGAAGTCAAAGACTTCCAATAAGTCCAAGGCAAAATGTTGGAACTGTGATAAATCTGGGCACTTCCGTAAAGACTACAAAGAGCTGAAGAAGATGAAGAAAGGTTCAGATTCAGCTTCAGAAAGATCTCAAGAAGATGGTGATGCATTCATCATAGCTTTGGCAGCCCATGCATCTGATGATGTGTGGTTGGTTGACTCGGGTGCATCTTTTCACATGACCTCTCATTGAAACTGGTTCTCAAAATATGAAGAGTTCGATGGTGGAAAGGTGTACTTGGGTGATGATTCTCACCTAAAGATAGTTGGACATGGAAGGGTCACTATCAAATTTCTTGATGGATGAGTAAAGGGAATCAACAGAGTTATGCATATTTTGGGTTTGGCACGAAACCTATTATCTGTAAGTATGCTGAATGATGTAGGTGTGCAAGTTGTTTTTTCGAAAGAAGGATGTAAGATGATGAGAGGATCGATAGTGCTTGTAAGGGGTACTAGGAGATGTACCTTATTTTAGCTAGATGCATGTATTCCTCTATGTAATAGTTCTTCATCCTCACCATCTGAACAAGTAGTGAAGAAGTCTGTGGCTATTGGTTTCGATGGTAGTGCAAACACTTTGGAAGGTAAGCTTCCTGCAGAAAAGACAATGTTGTGGCATATGAGATTTCACCACATTGGTGAAAAGGGTCTCAGAACCTTGAAAAATAAAAATCTCATTGAGGGGTTAAATGATTGCAATCTCAAGTTCAACTTCTGCGAACACTGTGTCTATGGTAAACAAAATCATGTTCAGTTTTACTCTAGTTCTCACAAATCTTCTGATGTTTTGGATCTTATCAACCCTTGTTGGTAAGACACCCATGGAGGTGTGGTCTGGTAAGAAGCCTTCAATTAGACATCTTCATGTTTTTGGTTGTGAAGCTTATGCACATGTTCCAAAGGAGAAAAGATCTAAGTTGGAAAAAAAAATTGTTAAATATATTTTCATCGGATACAGTGTTTGTGTGAAAGGATACAAGCTTTGGGATCCTGTGACTAGTAAGGTGTTGTATAGTAGAAATGTTATTTTCAGAGAGCTAACATCTTCTCCTATTGTGCTACAACCAGATGAAAAAGAAAAGGAAAAAGATGTTGTTTAGTTGCCTCCTACCCCTAAGAAGACTAAACAAAGAGACCATGTTGGGCCTAATGATGAGGAGAGCTCTAGTAGCTCTGATAGTTTAGAAGAAGAGGAAGAACAACCTCAACCTCATCCCTTGAGGAGATCCATGAGAGAAAGAAAGAAACCAGAAAGGTTTGGTTATTCTATGCTAGATTCCAGTTGTGCCTTTGCTTTGATTACTAACACTGATGAGCCTAGATCTGTGAAAGAGGCTTTCGGCATGGAAGATGCAGGTTCCTAGATTAAGGCTATGGATGATGAGATGGATTCATTGGAGAAAAACAAAACTTGGGACCTTGTACCTTTGCCTAAAGGGAGAAAATTTGTTGGCTATAAATGGGTGTTCAAGAAGAAATTCTGTGTAGATGGCAGTGTTGAAAGGTATAAAGCTAGATTGGTTGCAAAGGGGTATTCATAGGTAGAGGGAATAGATTATGGTGAAATATTCTCTCCTGTTGCAAAGTTGACATCCATTAGATTTATGTTATCTCTTGCTGCATCATATGATTTAGAGATAGAACAGATGGATGTGAAGACATTTTTCCTTCATGGTGATTTCAAGGAAGAGATTTAAATGTCACAGCCTGAGCACTACATTGTTAAAGGTAAAGAATCCTTAGTTTGCAAATTAAAGAAATCTCTATATGGTTTGAAGCAATCTCCTAGGATGTGGTACCTTAAGTTTGATGCCTTTGTGTTGTCAATTGGATTTGTAAAATCAAAATCAAATCATTGTGTTTATTTCAGAGTTGAAAATGATCGCCTTCTTATTGTTGCATTATATGTTGATGATATGTTGCTGTTTGGGAAGGGTAAGGGTATGATTTCTAATTTTAAATCTTAGTTGTTAGCATAGTTTGAGATGAAAGATCTTGGGGCAGCTAGGTACATCTTGGGTATGGAAATTAGTAGAGATAGGTCTAACAGAAAACTTTGGTTGAGTCAGAGTAAGTATGTGAAGTCTGTGTTGGACAGGTTCAGCATGGCAGATTGTAGACCACTATGTGTGCCTATTTCTGTGGGAACAAAGTTATGTGTAGATGATTGTCCAAAATCTCCTAGTGAGGTGGAGGACATGAGTAGAGTACCTTATGCTAGTGCAGTTGGTAGTCTTATGTATGCTATGGTCTGTACTAGACCAAACATTGTCCAAGAAGTGGGAGTCTTGAGTCAGTTTATGGCTAATCTTGGACAGGTACATTGGGATGCAGTTAAGCAAGTATTTAGATATTTGAGGGGTACATCAGATTACTCCATATGTTATCATGGTAACTCTTTTGGATCTTCACATTCAGTTTGTATTCATGGGTTTGTGGATTCAGATTGGGCAGGTGATATTGACAACAGGAGATCCACCAGTGCTTATGTGTTCACTATGTTTGGTGGTGCCATCAGTTGGATGAGTAAGCGACAACCTATGGTTGCTTTGTCCACTACAGAAGCTGAGTACATGGCTGCTACTCATGCTTGTAAAGAAGCCATTTGGCTTAGAAGATTGTGTTCTGATGTTGGTGTTGATGTAGAACAGATTACTATTTGGTGTGACAGTTAGAACGCTATTTGCCTTGCAAAGAATCCAACTTTCCATGCCAGAACGAAGCACATTGATGTGTAGTTTCACTTTGTAAGAGATATGGTGGAAGATGGAAAGGTAAATTTGGAGAAGGTAGATACTGTGAAGAATGTTGTAGATGCATTAACGAAACCAGTGGGCACTGAGAAGTTTAGATGGTGTTCAGAGTCTATTGGCCTTTTGGCCTATAGCGGTTAAAGTTCCTGTTATGTTCCTGTTGCTCTTACAAGGTGTTCGACAAGTGGGAGAATGTTAGGAATAAGGTGTCTCAACCTTGGATAATTCCTATTCTTATTATTTGTTTTGTAAATGTATTTTTTGCAAATAATGTAATTAAGTGTGAGTGTACATGTCTAGTTGGCATGTTGATGTGTACTCCACTTGATGTGTCAGCATCTTATGCCTAAGGAGATCATGATTGAAATGGTCATGACAGATTCCTATGATGCGTAAGAACTATTTAAGGAATGTGCTATGACAGGTGTAAGAGCATCTTATGACTTGGGCCTATTTGGGCACCCAAGAAGAAGTGGTTGGTGTGTGTAAGAGAATATGCCAAAAATAGGTTGGTATGACAGATTCTCTTACACTTCTCTTGTGACCATTATTTTTGGTAGATTCTATGACAAGCTATCATAGTCTATTCTAGGGATGGACACCTATTCTTGGGATTGCATGTAACAACTGTGTACATTTGGCTTTGTGCATGGGTCTTGGTGGTTGTGCCTATTTTTGGGTCCAAAGGAGTCTATATATATGATGCTACTCCTATGGGAGAGATATAACAGAAGTTTAAGTCTTGTTGGCTTTGTCTCTCATTTCCTGAAAGAACTTGCATTGCAAGTGTATTGTAATCTTTGTGTTGAAGATAATACATTGTGCAGGTTTTGGAGTGCTGGGTTTTTTTACCGAAAGGTTTTCCCCAGGGTATATCATTGTGTCATTCTCTATTTTTCTATATATATGGTATGTGGTTGCAATATCTTTGTTAAAGTAGTTAATGAATCTGAAATTGTAAGGATTTATAAGAATTTGCACAATACTCTCCTATAGAGATTAGCGTAGGAAGCTATTATTGCACCTGAGTTTCCTTACAAACACAAGGCAGTCATGAGAAAGCATGAGTAAGCAATGGAAGGGGCATACATCATCATCAAATCAGAGGAGAAAAGCATCAAATATGCATATTAAGGGATGAGTACATCATGGATTTCAAGTAAAGATCATAACATCACAACATGGTTGGAAGCCCCAAGGAGGCCCCATTGCATGGAGTGAGTAAGCTACATCAAAACAAAGAGGTACACAAATCTACATCATCTATATATTAATGTTTTGGCATGGAGTATATTTGAATCTCCATTGTAAAAGATAAGTAAGAAAGCTACATGATGTCCCTATTTGATTGGACGATGCTCTATTTGTTATATTTATACTATCAAAATAAAATGGCAGTGGTGATTCAATGCATCTACATCCTCAACAACATGGTGAAATCGATCCAATAATAGAAAATATATTAGAAATGGCAAGCTCATTGTCTCAATGAAATAAATAGTGTATAAAATAATATATGGTGCACAATAGCAACAAGCATGCAATGACAAGTTCAATAACATTACATGATGCCTGAGCTCAAATTCAAAATAGTAATTGTATTAATGTGTGATCTAATAGAAGCAACCTCATTGTCATTACCTTTCACTCCTCCATCATTATAGAAGAGATAATTACCTACAACTATATTTCCTAATTCCTCCTTTGAAGTATATATATATCAAGTATGCTTATGAGTTTACATCATATACTTAGTCTTAATAAAATCTTATAAAATAACATAAACTAACCCAAAATATTTTGTCTTAATAAAATATTAATAAAACAATATATTTAGTCTTAATAAAATCTTATAAAACAACATACATTGTGTGAAGTGTTTGATCTCTCTTTATTTATTTTTTTGTTGATATTCACTATGTGGTACTCCCCATTTATGATCATTTCATGAGGAAATGTCTTGATGGCTCATGGACTGCAAGATACCTAGAATCATGCATTGTTTATGAGCTCACTATCTAAGCACCAAACAATCAAATAGGAACATGAGGTTCTCAAACAGTGAGGTCATAAACAATGCATGATGACCTAGTTTACAGCTCACAATCCATCAAGATATTTCCTCATGAAATGATCATAAACAAGGAGTACCACATAGTGAATATCAATAGAAAAAAAAATAAAAAGAGATCAAACACTTCACACAATGCCTTGAAGGTAATAGCAATGATGCTCTAGTTGTCAAAGCTCACGGGTCATCAAGCATTCTTGATGTAGGAGCATCTTGGGTGCTTGGCAATCCTGTGTCACCAAATACATTTGAATTTTGTCTATGTTGCTTGGTTCCTTCTTTGACCAAGTTGTTCGGTAGTCGGTCAGTTTCCTTTGGTTACCGAGTATGGTTGGTTATCTCCTAGGCGGTTGGTTGTTTCACTAGTGTTCGGTGATGCTTGTCTTTTGCTCAATCATCCTTTCTTACTGAGTAGTTTATTTTTGAGTTTCTTTGCAACTGACTTGTGCTTTGATTATGGGTCATAGATTTAATGTTGGTATTCATAATTGGGAAGTGTGTGGTCCTAGATCTGACTGTTCCTTCTATTGATTGTGGATCTAAAGGTTGACTTAGTTTGGTAGCATCTTGTATAAGTATACTTGTTTGGTTAGAGTTTAGGAGAGAGTTTTTGATAGAAGATAGATTGGAGATTGTTGGCAAATCCTCACATGTTTAAGGACTTCTATAATTTATTGTAATATATGGCTATAATGAGGAAGGCCTTACAACCTGGCATGTATGATTCAATTTGATGAAAATTAATGAAAGATCTTGCATTCTCTCTCTCACTATATTATTATTTTCTTCTGTGTGTTGTTGAGCAGGCTGGATCATTAGGGCATGCCATTGTTTGGCCCCTCTTGAATCATGCCTTGTGTTAGGTGGTATCAGAGTGACGTGAGATCTTGATCTAGGTGTGTAGATCTAGGTTTGTAGGTTCCTCTTAATAATCCCTAGTTGAATTATTGTTGGGTGGTAGATTGCAATCTGACCTGCAATTGTAGAGGGTTGTCAAGATGGTTCATTAGAGGTGAGATGAAGATCCATGATTAGCATACATGTTGAGACAAATTTTTGCTAGATTGGAAGCTATTGAAATAGCCCAGAGAAGAGGCAGACATCTTGAAGATGTTAGTGATGATGAAATTGAGGAAGAATAGGTGAATGCAAAACCTACACCTGTTATGGATCAAGGTGAAGAAATTTTTTTGAAGGCTTTGACAAGTCTGAAGTCTACACCACATTTTAATCCTCATGAGTATGGTGGAAAATTGGATTTTGATGAATTGATGGACTAGATCACCAAGATGGAAAAGTATTTTAAGTATGAAAGCATTCATGAAGACAAGAAAGCGAAGATTGCAAGCACAAATTTGAAAAGCCATGCATCCTTATGGTGGGAACATCTGCAACTGGATAGAAAGAGGAAAGCCAAAGAAAAAATCAAGGTATGGAATAAATTGGTGAATAAATTGAAAGGAAAGTTTTTACCTTGTGATTATCAGATTAATCTAATTAGGAGAATGCAAAGTCTAAGGTAGAAAGATAGCTCGATAAAAGAGTATACTAAGGAATTATATAGATTAGATATCAGATCTGGACATGATGAAGATGTTGTGGAAAGAATTTCTAGATACCTTATTGGTTTGAGATTTTCCATACAAGAGGAAATCAATTTGGTCAAGCTAGAGAACATTGAAGAGGCTTATCAATTTGCATTGAAAGGTAATGAGAAATTGAACAAAAGACATGAACAAAGAAAAAGAGGTTGAGGTGGTAGATTCCCTAGAGGAAGAGGTAGATCTAATGGTGGAAATGGTATATCTGAACCAAAAAAGACAAGTTTGGACAAAGGCAAGACCGAGTGGAAGGGTGAAAGTTCATCTAGAGGTAGAGGCAATAACTACTGAGGCTATTATAGTAGAGGAAGTTTCCGAGGAACTTGTTACAATTGTGGAGAAGAAGGACATAGATCATTTGAATGTACACATGCTAGTAAGAATGCCGATAGCAGTAGAAATACTTTGGTGCAAGAAGAGTCACCGAATGAACCTGAGAAAGAAAATAACTTGATGGTAAGGAGAGCACTGTGGATTGAAAGAAAAAAGGAAGATTCGGTGAGGTAAAGTTTTTTCAAGACCAGATGTAGAGTTTTTGACAAAGTTTGGAAGGTAATCATTGACAGTGGTAGCTCAGAGAATCTGGCATTTGATGAAATGGTCACAAAATTTTAATTGAAAAGGTTGGAACATCTGAAGCCCTATCAGATTTCATGGATCAAGGATGAGCATACAGTCCTGGTAAGTGAACAATGTTATGTGAATTTGAAGATTGGAAAGTACTATGATGAGGTGTTATGTGATATCATGCCTATGGATTGTTGTCATATTTTGTTGGTGTTGGTGGTGGATTATTCCCTTTGATCTTCAACTTGTAGATTTACACTTTGATGGATAATTTAAATAAAACTCTAACTCTATCACCACTCCAAAGTCCACAAGGAAGAGGGCCAACTGACAAGGATCAAAAGATCCTTCTACACTTTGAGCTTTAGTGCTTAGGCAGGTGTACCCTTGACTCACTTTTCTAAAGGAGTCTAAAATAATATTCCACTATATCTCATATAAGATTGTTAAAGATTTATCAAATAATGTTTGTGTTTGTAGTTGTTAACCATGCAAACCTCAAGAGGAAGGACCAGTGTCTTATCCTAGGGCTCAGGGTCACCTAACTATATACCTCAACTGAATACCCCAAATCAAACACAATGGAATCCAAGGTAAGTGCTTTGCCTATTACTCCTTTCCCTCAAGCACAAGGACATCAAATTCTACACCTGACTGCAAACTTACTAAATTCACCTAGAAGACTTTAATCCTAACTTTGTTAGGAACTCAGAGATAAATTCAAAATAATCTTTGTTTACCATATGTTAGCACACTTTGTGAAACTAACATATATGAGCTCAGAGACAAGCAAGAAGACATACACAAGATACAAGATTGGGATTCAAAATGTTCTCATTAACACAATCAGGATCAACATACAATCAGAATGATACTGAGATCAGAAAAGTCACAAAATTAGACTTCTATCAGTATATTACAGTCAAAAACTGGGGACCAAAAGCAACAATGTTTTGGAACCCTTACAAAATAAAAAATTCTCTAACTTATACCCCCCTAGTCATCTTGAAAATCTACAACAAGCTATGGAGGACTAGGGTTAGGGTTTCAACCACCCAACTTGCTGGGAACGGTCTAAAAAGTTATTACAAGGGTAGGAAACATAGTCTATCATGAAAGAGGAAATCCTAAACTGATCCACAATCATGAAATTCTTCTCTAAAAGTAAAGGGGATCACAAAACTAGGCTCAAAAGGACACCCTACAACAAGCCTTGAGCACACAACCACCATGGTACAAGCTCTACAAATGATCCAACCACACCCTGAACCACACCGCAAATAGAAAACTACTCATTTCCCACCGAATAGGGTCACTTCTACAATGAATTTCATAAATTTGGTACTTTTTGGTTGCTGGAAGTTCTCCAAAAAATTTGAATTTGAACCACAATGGCTAAATCCTTGGCCCCTATAGAGAACAATGACCCACATTTAAATCATCATCACCTTTAAAACATAGCCATTAGATCAAACCTCCTTCGGGGCTTTAAGATCTTCCTCTAAAAGTGGCCCCACCAGACTTAGCGAATTAGTGACAAAGGACCTTCGCCAATTCG
This sequence comes from Chamaecyparis obtusa, assembly GCA_027943335.1. Classification (NCBI taxonomy): domain Eukaryota; kingdom Viridiplantae; phylum Streptophyta; class Pinopsida; order Cupressales; family Cupressaceae; genus Chamaecyparis; species Chamaecyparis obtusa. Next base: position 492,880 of record BSBK01004567.1, on the reverse strand, counting down.
CTAAACATTTCGCACTTTCGCTAAACAACTTAGCTACTTCTCGACTACCATTTGTGCAATCACCAGACAAACTAGTGAATTGCCTTATCTTTCTGTGAATGTACGACCACATTAAATTTATCAGCACCGCCAGATTTTACAACTCTACCAAACCTCAGACCCCACCTGGGCCCGCCTAGTGCCACATGTCACTAAACCATTCACTAATCCACGGCCAGTCACTGGTACAGGACCCACTTACCATAAGACTTTGAAATGAACAGCTGGCATAAGATCTCATGGCTCTGACAAATCCCATGCGAACTTAAGCTAGTCATAGGATCCATCCTCATCACAGACCCTTCTAACAACAGCCCCACTTCTGAGTACATCCACATCGACCAATAAAAACTTAGCATCTAGCACCACATGGCATCCTGTCGCATGATCGCATAGCTCAGAAATGGGCTATGTGAACATGCGATAGCCCACGAACCCTAACTACCACCGCAACCACCACTACAAGGAGTTGATAGAAAACATCAGTCACATGATCACATAGCCTTACAAAAGGCTATGCTAACATGTGACTAACCGCTAGCAAACTGCCACTGCTACCTACCATTAAGTTGCGGTCCCACCAAGCAAAACCACCTCAGCACCGCGGACATGTGTCACCTAGTTGCATGATTGCATAGCCAAAAATTGGGCTATGCGATCATGGGATAGCCAACCCAAAGCTGCCACATGATCACATTTGGGACCACGGAACAAAAACCACCAACTGTGAAGAGCCGGGACCCACGTGGACAGATGGCAAGTGGTCGCATGATCGCATGTCAAAAAAGTTTGACATGCGGCCATGCGATAGCCAATAAGAACATGTCATCTGTCACCCCTCTAACACCGGGCCCAGGAAGATAAAGCTGAGAACCTTAGGAAAAATATTAAAATCACAGGGCATGATTGTGGACTTAGGAAAAATAAAGGGAGCCGCCAGAGAGAAAGACTAACTGTGAACCGGGGTGATGTGGAAACTTAAAAGGCACATGTAAAAGAGGCATTTAAGTGACCCGTGACACTTTTTAATTTTGAAACCTAATGGCTAGATTCTGAATGTTTTGCCTAAGGTTCATGCCAGAGAACATAGAAAAATTGTAGAGAATAGGGGAAAAGACCAGGAGCCATGACATTTTTTATTTTTTTTTGCACATGCTAACAGTTGGGTTGACCTTGGCAATATGATAGACATTCTATATATGATGGGAGATTGTATAAGTATACTATTGTGGTTGATGGAAAGAAACAAATCTTGTTACCATTGATGGAAGAACCTGTTAGTAATGTTTGCACATCTATGAAATTTTGTTTGATGGAGGGAAGAAAGTTTGTGATAGATTTGAAGAAGAATGATGTATGTTTTTCTATGATCCCTAACAAACTAAGTAAGAAAATAGAGGATAATGTTCCTGAGGTGATTGATAAGTTACTCACCGAGTATAGTGATACTATTTTTGATAATGTACCTAATGGTATTCCACCGAAAAGAAGTATTCATCATTGTATGGATCTAATCCCTGGAGCTAGTTTACTGAATAAGGAACCTCATCGATTGACACCTACCGAGAATCAAGAATTGAACCAACAGATTCAAGAGTTGCTTGAGAAAGGTTTGATCAGAGAAAGTTTAATTCCTTATGCATTACCTATTGTATTGGCATTGAAAAAGAATGGAGAATGGAGAATGTCTACTAATTCTAGAGAAAACAATAAGATAACAGTGAAGTATAGGTTTCCTATACCGACAATGGATGATATAATGGACAGTTTGACTGGAGCAAAGTATTTCACAAAGATTGATTTAAAAAGTGGGTATCATCAGATCAATACCAGAGAAGGTGATGAATGGAAGACTACTCTCAAGACAAAAGAAGGTTTGTATGAGTGGCTGGTTATGCCTTTTGGTTTAACTAATGCACCGAGTACTTTTATGAGGCTAATGAATGAAGTTTTGAAGAAATTCTTGGGTAAGTTCGTGATTTTATATCTTCATGATATTTTGATATTCAGTAAGACCAGAGAAGAAATTTTTTTGCATGGTGGACAAGTTTTATAGAGATTGAAAGAGGAAAAGTTCCTAATAAATCTAAAAAAGTGTTCATTCATGAAAGAGGAGATTGTGTATTTGGGATTTGTGATCTCAGTTGATGGTTTGAAGATGGATCTTGAAAAAGTTGAAGCTATTTTGAATTGGCGTACACCTGTGAATGCTAGTGAGGTAAGATGATTTCATGGTTTGGAAAATTTTTACCGAAAGTTCATAAGGAAGTTCAATTCTATTTGTAATGCTATGACTGAGACTATGAGATGAGATAAAAGAGAATTCAAGTGGACACATGGGGTTGATAAAAGTTTTGAGACTCTGAAGTAGAAGGTTTTTGAATTACCTATTTTTGCATTACCTAATTTCAGTAAGGTATGTCAAGTGGAATGTGATGCAAGTGGAAGTGCAATTGGAGCTGTGTTGAGTCAAGAAGGTAAACTTGTTGCTTTCTTTAGTGAAAAGTTGAATGACACTAGAAGGAAATATTATGTGTATGATTAATAATTCTATGCTATTGTTCAAGCACTAAAGAAAAGGAGACATTATTTGAGACTGAGTGAATTTGTGTTGTATATCGATCATAAGGCTTTACAATATTTGGGTAGTTAAAATAAGTTGAATCAGAGACATATGAAATGGGTTGAGTATTTGTAGATTTACACATTTGTGATAAAGCATAAGAGTGGAGTCAATAATGGAGTTGCTGATTCATTGAGTAGAAGAAGATCTTTGATGACCAAAATGAAAATTGAAGTTCTTGGTTTTGATGAGATGAGAGATTCTTATGAGTTTGACCCTAATGTTTTTGAGCTATGGAGAAAGTGCAGAGCTCCTGTTCAAGATCAACAAGACACCAAATGGGATAAATATTTTATTTAGGAAGGTATGTTGTTTAAAGGTATTCACTTGTGTATACCGAGAGGAGTAATGAGAACTAATTTGATGAAGGAGAAACATAGTAGTGGTTTGGCTGGACATTTTGGTATTGTTAAAACATGAAATTTTCTTAAGGAGAAATACTATTGGCCGTAGTTGTATAAAGATGTTCAAAAATTTGTGAAAAGTTGTGGAATTTGTCAAATTACAAAAGGAGTTAGTCAGAATACTGGATTGTATACACCGATTGTTGTACCTAAGAAACCTTGGATTGACATCAATATGGATTCTTTCCTTGGCTTAGCAAAGATAGTAAGAGGTAATGATTCTATATTTGTTGTGGTAAATAGATTTTCTAAGATGACACATTTTATACCTTGTAGAAAGACATCAGATGTAGTACATGTAGCAGATCTTTTCTTTAAGGAAATTGTCAGATTGCATGGATTACCGAGGAGTATTATCTCTAACTGAAATAGTAAGTTTGTTGGATACTTTTGGAAGACCCTTTGGAAGAAATTTGGCACTGAGTTGAAATATATTTCTACATTTCACCCACAAACCGATAGATAGATAGAGGTTGTAAACAGAAGTTTGGGAAATCTTTTGAGATGTTTAGCTAGAGACACACCGAGTAATTGGGATTTTGTGCTGGCACAAGAAGAGTTTGCATACAATAATTCAGTGAATAGAGTACTGGAAAGACACCATTTGAGATTATGAGTGGCATATAGCCAAGAGGTATATCTTATTTGAGGTATATTACTGATGAAAATAAGAGAATTGCTGAAGGAGTAAAATTTGTTGAGTACATGAAGACATTGCATGAAGATGTGAAGTTGAAGCTTGAAGAGAGTAATTAGAAATACAAAGACAAAGCTGATAGATCAAGGAGACATAAGACTTTTGATGTTGGTGATGAAGTGATGGTTCATTTGAAGAAATGTCAATTTCCTATTGGAGCATATGGGAAGCTGAAGATGAAGAAGTTTGGACCTTACAATATTTTGAGGAAATTTGACAGTGGAAATGCATATGAAATTAAGTTACCTGATGACATGGACATATAACCTATTTTCAACATTATTGATTTGTATGAGTATCATGAACCTAATGAAGACATGGCAGTACCGATGGAATATCCTAAGAAGTAGAAAGAAGTTGAATAGATTGTGGAGCAAATAATTGGCAAGAGTACAAGAGGAAAACAATATATGGAATATCTGGTAAAGTGGAAGAATAGATCCATTGAAGATAGTTCATGTATTTCATAGTCTGAGTTGGATGCATCTTGGATCATACCTACCAAATGATTAGGCCACTAGCAGGGTTCAAGAGGGGCCAAACAATGGCACATCCTATTGATCCATCTTACTCAATAACATGCGGAAGTAAATAACAACACAATGAGAAAGAGAATGCAGGAACTTTCATTAATTTTCATCAAATTGAATCATACATGTCAGGCTATAAGGCCTTCCTAGTTATGGCTAGATATTGCAATAAATTATAGAAGTCCTCAAACATGAGAGGATCTACCAACAATCTCCAATCTATCTTCTATCAAAAACTCCCTCCTAAACTCTAACCAAACAACTATACTTATACAAGATGCTACCAAACTGAGTCGGCCTTCAGATCCACAATCAATGGAAGGAACAGTCAAATCTAGGACCATACGCTTTCCAATGATGGATACCAACATTAAAGCCATGACCCATAATCAAAGCACAAGTCAGCCCCAAAGAAACTCAAAAATAAACTACTCGGTAAGCAAGGATAATCGAGCAACAGACAAGCATCGCCGAGCACCAGTGAAACAACTGACCACCCAGGAGATAACTGACCATACTCGATAACCAAAGGAAATCGACCAACTACTGACCAACTCGGTCAAAGAAGGAACTAAGCAACACATACAAACTTCAAATGTTTTTGGTGACATAGGATTTCCAAGGACCCGAGATGCTCCTGCATCAATTCCAAATGAAAAGATGTAAACAATGCCAGTATTAAATAGTGAGCTCGTGAACAATGTATGATGCCCTAGCTTGTAGCCCATGAGCCATCAAGACATTTTGTCATGAAATGATCATAAACAGGGATTACCACATAGCTAGTGAATATCAACAATAGAACAAATAAAGAGAGATCAAACACTTCACACAATATATGTTGTTTTATAAGATTTTATTAAGACTAAATATATTGTTTTATTAAGATTTTATTAAGACAAAGTATTTTGGGTTTATTTTATGTTGTTTTATAAGATATTTATTAAGAATAAATATATGATGTAAACTCAATATAACAAATAGAGAATTGACTAATCAAATAGGGACATGAGGTGCTCAAACAATGAGATCATAAACAATGCATGATGCCCTCGCTTGCAACATGCAAGCCATCAAGACATTTCCTCATGAAATGATCATAAACAGGGAGTACCACATAGTGAATATCAACAAAAAAACAAATAAAGAGAGATCAAACACTTCACACAATGCCTATAAGGTAATAGCAATGATGCCCTAGCTCTCAATGCTCGTAGGTCATCGAGAATTCCAAATGCTAAGATGTAAACAATGCCATCTAGACATGTGTACTATGAGCTTTCTTGCAACAAATGGACTTGTGATGATTTTCACAATAGTACATGTGTTGTAGGAAAGCTCAAAGTAATGCTTAGGAAAATATGAATGTTCATCACCTATGCATATTAGAGTTGATCAGAGAAGGTATATGCACAACAAAATAAATAAAGAGAGATCAAACACTTCACATAATGCCTTGAAGGTAATAGAAATGATCAAACACTTCAAAATAGGGACATCAGTAATAAAATAGGGACATTAAATAGGGATATCGGTAATAAAATAGGGACATTAGTAATAAAATAATACACTTACTATTTTGAATTTGAGCTCATAAAGATTAAGATATCCCTATTTTATTACTGATGTCCCTATTTACATCTTTTCATCAAATGACCCAAAAACATCAAGAATGGTCCTATATGGTCACTAATAGCCAACTGTCAGAAGAATATGAATGAATGCAAACATACATAAGTGGATGAAGATAAATAATGAAGGTACCAAACATTGCCTGAAGTAATGAAGTGTTGACCCAAGGCTCAATCCAGTGTGCTCTTGTATGATCCAAAACCTACAAGGAAGGAAAATATGGGGTTAGATCCAAAGGATTTAAGCAATGCTTGGCACCCTATTACTAATCCTCATCTAAAATTATGCATGTTCATAGTCAAGCCATACACTTCTAAAACAAACTATGCTACAAAACATGTGCACTTGGAAACATATGCATGCAGTGAGTAAATCAAGACCAAAATGGAGCAAAAAGTATGATGTCAAATGTGTTATCAAGCAACACCTCATGGGCTATGAGTCAACATGGTATATATTTTGTTTATACAAGATCAGTAAAAGGAAATCTACAACCTCAACAACCTGGCAATATTAATCCAATAACAAGAAATACATTACAAATGCTAAGCTCACGATCTCAATGAAATAAATAGTGTATAAAACAATATATGATGCCCAAGCTCAAATTTAAAATAGTAAATGTATTAATGTATGATCTATTAGCAGCAACCTCATTGATCATTACCTTTGACTCCTCCATCATTATAGAAGAGATAACTACCTACAACTATATTTCATAATTCCTCCTTTGAAGTCATAGGTTAGTTTAACTATTGGACATTGAGTTGATATGAGATTCGAATAGATTTGAGTAAAAAATAAGAGTATTGAATTTTATTTGTTTCTATTGTGATTTCAGGGGATAAGAAAGCTAAGACCTTTTCAGTGGATCAGGGTGGTGTATATAGCTTGTAAGTTTATACATTTGCACTTTTTTTGTTTGAGGCTTAATTATGCTAGTTTTTAAACCGAAAGATTTTTTCTTTCTTATTTCAAATTCATTCCTTCTTATGTCATACCTGATGTATACTGAATTCATAGGAGTTTTGAATAGATTTGAAGAAAAACTAAGAGAATTGAATTTTAACTGTTCTTATTGTGAATTTAGGGGAGAAGATGGCTAAGAGATTTACAGTTGATCTTGTGTGGGCAAGGTACAAAATTTATTCTTGTCACAATCTAAAACTTTTTGGAGTTGATTTCAGCTCTTCATCATAGAAAAAGATCTATAATTTATAGATCATTGTAAAAAGTATTTTTAATTCAAATTTATGACTAAGTGTTACAACTAATAAATGTAAACTAGGTTGACTTCCAAACACCATAGGAAACTTTAGCAGATCATGTTTGATGAAAATGATAATGAAATTTGGCATGTGCAGTTAAAGGAATCATGTGGCCATCATTTTGTTTGGGCTATGGTATTCATGTATAATGTTTGTAAAAGTTTTCATCCTTAAACTAAACCTGTCCTTCCTAGTATCCAGATTATTGATGCTTCTATTGGTATTAATTTGGATGCTAGTTCTCGTTCTCTTTGGTGCCTTTCCATGCTTTATTTGGTGTTGAGTTTTTAACTTGCCAACCTCCCTATTCTGTCAGCGTCATCTATGATTTTAGATGCTATATTTTCCTGAGTCTAGTTGGTGTCTTAATTTACCCTCTTTGGTTCCATGCTTGCTTACATTGAGAGTTCATTTTGTCACTGATTAGGGCACTATTTCTCCTTGACTGTATTCTTTTGGGGTCTAACATATTGTAGTTGTTTCTTTTTTCTTTGAATCATTGTTTATAATTACTTTTGATGCAATATTTGTGTGAAGAAGAAGAACAAAATGGTGAAAGAGTGTATTTGACAAAGATAAACATGACACATTTTGTTGGGCTGATTGGATTGGCCTAGTACCATTTACATGGCCTGGCTAGATATTAAATAGTGAGCTCATGAATAATGTATAATGCCCTAGCTTGCAGCCTGTGAGCCATCAAGAAATTTCCTCATGAAATAATCATAAACGAGGAGTACCACATAGTGAATATGAACAACAATAAAAATAAAGAGAGATAAAACACTTCACACAATGTCTTGAAGGTAATAGAAATGATGCCCTAGCTCTTAAAGCTCGCATGTCATCAAGCATTCCAAATGAAAATATGTAAATAATGCTAGTATTAAATAGTGAGCTCATGAACAATGTATGATGTCCTAGTTTGCAGCCTGTAAGCCATCAAGACATTTCCTCATGAAATGATCATAAATGGGGAGTACCACATAGTGAATATCAATAGAAAAACAAATAAAGAGAGATCAAACACTTCACACAATGCCTTGAAGGTAATAAAAATAATGCCCTAGCTCTCAAATCTCATGGGTCATCAAGCATTCCAAATGAAAAGATGTAAACAATGTATGATGCCCTAGCTTGTAGTTCATGAGCCATCAAGACATTTCCTCATGAAATGATCATAATCAGGGAGTACTGTTGTCATATTTTTACACATTTTGGAAGCCTAATTAATCGATGAGCTACTATACCCTAGTTTGCATTATTAGGTGGTCTTGATTAAGATTTGTGTTCATTTCATTGCAAAGTACATGAAAGGAAAGGAAATTACTACATCTAAGATTACATGTGCCAATATTCTAAATATGTTGTACAGAAAGAAAGAATTGAAAAGGAACATCTATCTGAGCCCACACATGCCATGAGCATAGCCAATGCAAGAATTGCATAAATGAATGCAAATATACTTTATTAATGGAGCTAGGTGCAAGGGTACCAGACATTGCCTGGCAATGAGTTGATCTTTTGTGTTCCTGATGTGCTCCTGTGATCCTGAACTTGCAAAGAGGGAAAAAAGGGGATTAGATCCATAGATCTAAGAAATGCCTAGTATCACAGAATCTATCTATAGCACACATACGTGCACTTAGCTATACACCTCTAGCATGGGCTGTGCTTAGGACAGGTGCATGAGAGAGGCTTTGGAAATAAAATAAGTACCAATGTTTTCACTAATATGTTTGTTCCATGTGCAAAGATAGAAGAAGCTGATTCATAACAAATAGTAGAATACCAAGATCCAGATGAATGATGATGCCCTATGATGTGGGCTCTATCAGGAGGATGTCAAATTTCCTAGACAAAGACCACATCATAGGCCAAGAACACCCATGCTCAATAGTGTAACATTTGGTAAAGTACAGTATCAGTGGGACACTAAAGAACCATAAAGACAAATCAAATGGAGCATGGTGAAACAAGGCATGAACTAGATCTAGGAAGCATTCATAGCATATTAAGATGGCATGAATTATGTTTAGAATAGAGCACTGGCAGTTTCAGAGGAAATACTTCATCAGCATGGAAGAAAAATAAGGTACACAAATCTGTATACTGGGAAAGATACATTACAACATATCTTCATTCAATACATTAATGCTATGGCATGAGCATATCAAATATGATAACCAATAGGGCATCAAAATAAAGTCCCCTATTTTTCTCATGAGTGTGAACATGGAGAGCATATTTTTTAAATCAATAACATTGTAGCAGAGGGGATAGGCAAGAACAAATGAGCATGATGATGGGAAATATGGCATTGATCACCATAATAGAAATAAACAACAATGGCTAAGCATAAAAGATCAAGTATACATGGGGGGCATGCTATTGGGTATCATGATGCAGTGAGTGCCATGTTTGAATTAGTGACTATGTCATTGGGTTGTTGAAACAGTAGTTCCCTGATCTAAACACCAACATATGATACAACACCTTATGTTCTCGGGGCTATGTGTAATAAAGTCTATAGTGTAGTAGTGGTGAACCAAGGCACAAGCTCTCAAGCTATGAAAAAGCAATGAACATTGATACCCTACCTTCATAAATAGAAAAAGAAAGTATAGTAAACATATCAATAATGGTGCCCTTATTTTTACACAATTCAGTACCATTACCAGAGAACAAAGGCCACACTCAAATATCTAGATAGAAGACTACAAAAGGTGGCATCAATCAAATGCCATATGAGATAGCACATTTATGCTAGCAACAATGCAATTCAAACAATGCCCTAGCCTTGGCATTATCGGGCTATGTGATACACAGTGCCATCATTAATAGAAATGACAGTGCCCTAGTTTTGTAATAGTGCCCCAAAAATGTAATGAAAGCATTATCCAAAAATCAAACAGTAGAATCAAACATTAGAAATGCAATGAATAATAGAGCCAAGTAACCAGTGCCATGATCAATGGCCTTTCAAAATATGCAGAGAAGAAAATGATCATTGAATTTCCTACCTCCATAAATGTTGCCAAATCAAGATAGGTGTTGTTGCTGTTTCTAAAATCAGAGAGGAAACTTGCTGATGGGACTGCAGTGGGTTTAAAAGGTGCCAGTTTCCAAGATTGAAAGCTATGTTGACAGAGGATCCACATCTTCAAATAGGGGTTTCAATATTATGCTTGATTTTTCATCCCCTTTCTTTTAGGGTTGAGAGATTAAATGCCACGTTATTTTCAACTTTGGGTTGTATGTTGTAATTGTTTATAAATATTTTCCCCATTATTTGGGTCAAAAATATGTAATGTTCACTTGTAACCTATAAGTTGTGTCTAGGGTCATTTGGGGTTTAAAATTAGGACTAGGTTTGTAATTAAGGTGGGACCTAAGTTTGAAAATATTCATGTGTCATGTGGATTTGGTTAAAATGTAAATATTTAGGATATTCTCCTCATTTTTTGAGTTGAGATTATCTGAAAATATATTTAGGATCCACTTCATTTGGTTTAGTAAAGGGGAATATGTTAATTGTAAAATTCATTGCAAAACCTTGTTGTAAATATTAACAAGTGGCATTTTATAAGCCATTGTCAATTTTTCTTTATGATGCATGACTTAGTGGGTTTGTAGTCTTCCTTTTGACTACCTATTTTAGGGACCCCACTTTTTCTGGCCTATAGATTCTATGGAATTGGGCATCCAAATTTCAAAGTGGCATGATTATGGTGCTAGTGGTAGAGTTTTTCTATTCTTGGTGAAGAGTGGACTTCAATGAAGATTCTACAGATGTTCTTTATATGCCTCTCATCTTTGGTGATTGAAGTAGTTCTTCTTTCCCTCATTCTCATGAGGTGAATGTTGTAGCTCTTGGAAAAGCAATCTAATATTTTGACTCCTTTTATTCTAGTTAATAGCAATTGTCCTTCTTTTCTACAACTTTGTGAGTTGATTTGATGAATTTGATGTCATGTGTTGTGATTGAAACTTGATCCTTTACTTGATATTTTGTTCATTTTTATGTTTGCAAGCACTATTTTTTCTAAGGTTTCAATCTATGTGCGTTTATATGTGTTTGAGTTCTGGAATCTATTTTCCCTTCTCATTTAGAACCAGCACTTGATTATTTTCTAAGGGAAGAATCAAATTTGGGAAGAGTTGTGATGTTCAGGTTATATGCTAGATTACATTTTGAGTCTATATTCAGTTTGTGGATCTATCCAATTTGGTGAATCACCTAAGTTAAATTTTAGTTATTTCAATTTCATGCAATTTCTCTCCCTTTCCCTTCAAGTTTAGTTCATTTCAGGTGATACAAATGAGGAAGCCAACCCTTAATCCAAAGGTTTATTCTCAGTCAAGCAGTCCCACATCCTGAGAGTATTCCCATGTTTCATGGGATTGCTAGGTTTTATACTTAGCCATCATGGGTGCAATCTCTAGTGACAACAATTTTTGTCATGCCTGGTGGGACAACTTTCTTTCCCATCATTCACTAGGATTTTGGTGTGATCGTCAGTACAATCAGCCTTCAAGAGGTGGTTTGTTTCTATCACCATGGTGACTCTATGAGCAATTTAATGGTTTTAGCAGTTCAAGTGCTAAAAAGTTTCAAAATATACCTTACCAGCTCATTTGATGACCAAGCATGTCAATTCCTAATGTATATTCTTCCTATCACCCCCCATATCATGAGAAATCTACCCATGTTCCAGCATTTGTGCCACATCAAGCTGGACAAGTAGCAGCATATAATCAAAATGCCCCACCAGTAGCAAATTTCTAGCATGCACCACCATACCCTCCCACCCAGCATCAAGCATTCTTACAGCATTCTTCTGAACCATCCTATAATCTCCAGAATCAACCCAATACCACTCTAATTTCTAATGACTAGTTGAAAGAGTTGGTGAAACAAATTGAAAGTGCTACAAAAGGCCTTGAGGACATGATGGCTCAGAAGGAGGAGCTCTCAAGATAGTATATGGAAATGGTGGATCAGAATGAGGAGCTCTCAAGGCTGCTACATGATTAGAACAATCTGGTCTAGACACAAAGGGATGTTTATAATAAGAGCCTTGAAGAGTGTGAAGCATTTGTAAAGAGCATCCAGGAGATAGCTACAAAGAAGGAAGAATACCTTCAAAAGGAGTCAGCAGAGAATGAAGAGTTTCAGGATCATGAGCAGGCAAGATCTACCAAATAGATTATAGAAAGAGATAAGTTGATTGAGGATCTATTTGCACGAATGCAAAAAATCTCACTAGATCCACTAGAAGACAATAAGGATTGGATGTAGTCTTGGAGGCCCTCTTGGACTATGTATCTGAGTTTTGAAGTGCCAGCTCTTTTTAAGAAGGAGATCCAGAAAGAGATGCCTCATGCTATTGAAGAGAACCTAGAAGCTTTGCGGACCAGACAAGAGACCCCCAAGGTTCAAATCCCAAGTTTCTTGCTTGGTAAGTCCACTAGCACTCCTATTGAAATTCCAAGCTTCAGGATTTCTCCTTTAGTTCAGAATCCTAGTCAATAGGAACCTAATCTCCATGCATGTTTTGAGCCTATTCATGACCCTATCTCAGATTTCCAACCACTCCATTCTATTCCTATAGATGAGACACCTAGAGGGTTTGACTTCCTATATGATAGTGAGCCCATCCTCCAGTAGATAAAGCCTTGTGATCCCATTCCTGAAGAGTCCCCTACACCTCATAGCATTTCAAGAAACTAGGAGGAGAATGATTCTTGTCCCTTAGATGTAATCTTTCATGATGATCATGAGGAATACTTGTCCCTTAGATGTAATCTTTCATGATGATCATGAGGAATAAATAGATTTACTACATAAAGATGGATTAGAGCTCAGCCAGATAAGGATAAGAAAGAAAGTGAAGAAGGTGAGAGCCTAGCTGATTTGTTTGAAGAGATGCCTTCTTATATTGAGAAAGATGAGATAGTACAAGATTTACTAGTTGAACTCACTGATTGTGACAAGGAAGATGATGTAGTTGTTGCTAAATTAGAACAACAAGATGAGTTTGATTCTATAATTGATGTTTTCTACTCCACTCTTGTTGATGTTCCCTATCTTCCTGATAAAGATAATGGCTTGCATGTTCTTGAAGAAAAGATTGTGTTTCAGGAGATTAATGTTGTACCAGTGGTAGAATCTAGGCCTATTTGAAATAAAGTGGTGGATGAATCTCAGGATTCATGTTCCTTAGATCATGAAGAAAGGCCAGTAGTTGTTAACGACCTAATGCAGTTTGATAGTTTTGATGAGCTATTGGATGTTCCAACTGATGAAGAGGATAGTCCTCTAACTACAGAGGAAGAAATGTTATGGAAGACTATCATGGAGGATCAAAGTTTTGATCAACATGCTAAAGGAGTTTGTAAGATGCATACTGAGTAGTAGGAGAGGCTTGGTTTTATGCTCTCAAGGGGGTGTCCTATCAGGATATCTAGCCCAGGTGGGGTCAAACAAGACATGCATACACATTGACTCAATGGAGGGTGATGTTAAGAGTCCACTCATTAGTGATCAAAAGCTTATTCAGCATCATCAAACTCCCTAGGAGGACAACATCTATGATCTATTTGAGGTTAGTAGTCTAGTCTACCAGATTCAAAGGTTGATATGCCAGATAGTTCAGTACATTTTTGTGTTCCATGTTCTCTTTGTTGGCATCAAATATGAAAAATATAATATTTTGAGGAGAATGGGAAGTTATTTCAACAATCTAGTTAATGGATTTGTTTAACTAGTTTGATGAGACTGGTTAGAGTAGGGTAGGATAGGAGTTTCCAATTTTTTGTGTTTCCTAAGTGCCTTGGCATAGGTTGTTTTCAGTTTTCTATCAGTTTAGCTATCAGTTTGGTTTGAGTTGCAATAAGCTAGAGAAGTTATCTCTAGCAGTTTCTATTTTGTTGAGAAGGACGTTGTTTCAGTTGGGAGCCAAGTTCAGTTATGTGGCTTAAGGACTCTATTGCCCAATGGATCTATCAGGCAGATGGTTGTGATGCTTAGTACACAAGCACTCCATAGAGGTCACCAGAATGTTGTCATATTTTTACAAATTTTGGAAGCGTAATTACTAGATGAGCTACTATACCCTAGTTTGCATTATTAAGTGGTCTTGATTAAGATTTGTGTTTATTTCATTGCAAAGTACATGAAAGGGAAGGTAATTAATGCATCTAAGATTACATGTGCCAATGTTTTGAATATGCTGTACAGAAAGAAAGAATTGAAAAGGAACATCTATTTGAGCTCACGCATGCCATGAGCATAGCCAATGCAAGAACTGCATAAATGAGTACAAATATACTTTATTAATGGAGCCAAGTGTAGGGGTACCAGATATTGCCTGTTAATGAGTTGATCTTTTGTGTTCCCGATGTGCTCCTATGATCCTGAACCTGCAAAGAGAGAAAAAAGGTGATTAGATCCATAGATCTAAGCAATGCCTAGTATAACAGAATCTATCTACAACACGCATATGTGCACTTAACTATACACCTCTGGCATGGGCTCTGCTCAAGATAGGTGCATGAGAGAGGCTCTAGAAATAAAAGAAGTACCATTGTTTTCACTAATATGTTTGTTCCATGTGCAGAGATAGAAGAAGCTGATTCATAACAAATAGTAGAATACCAGGCTCTAGATGAATGATGGTGCCCTATGATGTGGGCTCTATCAAGAGGATCTCAAATTTCCTTGAGAGAGACCACATCACAGGCCAAGAACACCCATGCTCAATAGTGTAACATTTAGTAAAGTACAATATTAGTGGGACACTAAAGAACCATAAAGACAAATCAAATGGAGCATGGTGAAACAAGGCATGAACCAGATCTAGGAGGCATTCATAGCATATTAAAATGGCATGAATTATGTTCAGAATAGAGCACTGGCAGTTTCAGAGGAAAAACTTCATCAGCATAGCAGAAAAATAAGCTACACAAATCTGTATAGTGGGAAAGATACATTATAGCATATCTTCATTCAATATATTAATGCTATGGCATGAGCATATCAAATATGATAACCAATAGGGCATCAAAATAAAGTCCCCTATTTTTCTCATGAGTGTGAACATGGAGAGCATATTTTTTAAATCAATAACATTGCAGCAGAGGGAATAGTCTAGAACAAATGAGCATGATGATGGGAAATATGGCATTGATCACCATAATAGAAATAAACAACAATGGCTAAGCATAAAAGATCAAGTATACATGGGGGGCATGCTATCGGGTATCATGATGTAGTGAGCGCCATGTTTGAATTAGTGACTATGTCATCAGGCTGTTGAAACAATAGTGCCCTGATCTAAACACTAGCATATGATACATCGCCTTATGTTCTTGGGGTTATGTGTAATAAAGTCAATAATGTAGTAGTGGTGAACCAAGGCATGATCTCTCGAGCTATGAACGAGAAATGAAAATTGATACCCTAGCTTCATAAACAACAAAAGAAAGTACAGTAAACATATCAATAATGGTGCCCTTATTTCTACACAATTCAGTACCATTACTAGAGAACAAAGGCCACACTCAAATATCCAGACAGATGAATACAAAAGGTGGCATCAATCAAATTCCATATGAGATAACACCTTTATGCTAGCAACAATGCAATTCAAACAATGCCCTAGCCTTGGCATTATTGAGCTATGTGATACACAGTGCCATCATTAATAGAAATGATAGTGCCCTAGTTTTGTAATAGTGCCCTGAAAATGTACTGAAAGCATTATCCAAACATCAAATAGTAGATTCAAACATTACAAATGCAATGAATAAAAAAGCCAAGTAACCGGTGTCATGATCAATAGCCTTTTGAAATATGTAGAGAAGAAAATGATAATTGAAGTACCCTTTAGGCCATTTTTCTGTCATGGCAAAAATCCTATGAAAATGGCCTCTTCCCTGGAAATGTTTTTGTAAAAGTGTCTTTCCCTATGTTCTTCAATGTGTCACCTTGCTCCAGTCTGAATTGCACTTGCTGAATCACAAAATCCAGAAAGTTATTCAAATTCTAAGGTCTACAGGAAAATATTTTCAAAATATGCCACAGTGTCGAAAACCCACAGTGTTTTTGAAAATCCATGATGTTTTTAGTCTGTGTGAAAACCTTCATTATTTTCAACCTTGTGCCTTCTAGCTTTTGTGTACTTGTCTTTTGGTGCCAGAAACCTTGTGTGTTTTCGACCTCGCAATTTCCTATTTGCTGGCGTTCCCTAACTGCGCAAGTGCGATGGATGGTGGGCCCGAGTCTTTAAAGGCTTTAAATTGATTGGTTGTCACATGATCATATGTCAGGAATTTTTGACATGCGACCATGTAATCGGTTACCTTTTTTGTGCTGGGGCCCAATTATGGAAGGGTGTGGTCCTACTGGCAGTCATGTGGTAGCCTTTGGTTGGCTATCACATGATCGCATAGCCCAATTTTTGGCTATGTGATCATGCAACTAGTTGACATGTGTCTATGGTGGTGAGGTGGTAGTTCATCAGTGGGACCCAGTTCTTCGCAGTTGCTTGGTATAGTTAATGTTCAGATAGGATCAGTGGTTGTTGCTATACCATGAGGAAAAGATGCAAGCCTTTTAGTCTCCATGCTTTAATGAGAGCTGTTGATGTGGTAGGAAGGTGGATACATGTGGTGGGCCTAGGTTTTCAAGAGGCTTTTGATCTATGACAGGCATGTGATCGTAAATAATATTCTCATCCCTTGCGATCATGCGACCCCCATTCGATCTTGGGCTTGCAGAATGTGGGTCTAGTGTTGGTGACTGGGTGTGAATAGCGAATGGCATGGTGACATGTGGCATCAGGAGGGCCCAGGTAGGGTCTAATTTTTGGTGGAGTGGATAAAGATCTGGTAGTGCCGAAAAAATTCAATGTGTTTGCACGTTCATGCATAAAAAAGGTTATTCGCTAGTTTGTTTGGAAATTTGATGAACGGTAGTCAGGAAGTCGCTAAGTTATTTAGTGAAGGAGCGAAGTGTTTCATGAATTGGTGAAGGTTCTTTTTCGCCAATTTTCTAAGTTTGACTGGGACCACTTTTAAGGAAAGTCATAAAGCCCGCGAAGGTAGATTGATCGGATGACTGCATTTTAAAGTTGGTAAAGGTTTAGATTTTGGCCATTGTTTCTCTGCAGGTGCCAAAGAAATAACCATTGAGATTCAAATTTGAATTTCTAAGTGTTTCCAGTGACATAGGGTACCATTTTTATGAAATTCAATGCAGAAATGACCCTGTTTGGTGAGAAGCGATTGGTTTGCCATTTGCAGTGTGGTCCAAGATGTCTAGTGCTCATTTGTAGAGCATGTACCTTGTAGTTGTGGCTCAAGGCATGTTGTAGGGCATCCTTTTAAGCTTGGTTTTGTGATCCTTTGTACTTGCAGAGCAGACTTTCATAGTTAAGGATCAGTTCAGGATTTTCTCTTTCTTGGATTGGATGTGTTTCTCACCCCTAAATTAAATTCATGATTGTTTCTAGTAGGTTGGGTGGTTGAAACCCTAATCCTAGTCATCCGTAGATTGTTGCAAATTTCTAAGATGACTAGGGTGGTATAAGTTGTAGAATTTTTGAGTTTGCAGGGGTTCCAATTCTATTGGTTTTGGTCCCAGATTGTTGATAGTGAAAATTTGAACAAGGAGAGCCTGGATTTAGGGTTTGTTTCCTTTGTTCATTTTATCATTTGGTAATGTATTGATTCTTCAAGTCTTAGTGAGAATATTTTGGATTCCAATCTCATATTGGTGTATGTCTTTTTCTTTTGCTCTTGAGCTCATATATGTTGATTGCACAAAGTGGGTTAGCATATGGTAAACAAAGAGTATTTTGGGGTTATCTTTGAGTTCCTAACAAAGTTAGGATTAAAGTCTTTAAGGTAAGTTCAGTGAGTTCATGGCAAGATAAGGATTTGATGTCCTGATATGTGAGTGAGGGGAGTAATAGGCAAAGCACTTACTCTGAGTCTATATATGTTTGAGTTAAGGTTTTAGGGTGATATAGGTTGTTAAGTGACTCTCTGCCCTGGGATAAGGCACTGATCCATTCTCTGGAAGCAGTCCATCATCAGCAATCACACACACACAATTAAATGGTAAACCTTTCAATCAAATAGTAAAGTGTATAGTTATATATTGTTTAGAGACTCCTTTGAAGGAGTGATTCAAAGGTACACCCACCTGAGCATTGAGGCTCAAAGTGTAGGAGGATCTCCTTGATCCTTGTTAATTAGCTCTCTTCCTTATAGACTTTGGAGTGGCGGTAGAGTCAAAGTTTCATTATAGTTATCCATCAAAGTATAAATCTACAAGTTTTGAAGATCAAAGGGAACAACTAACAAAATGGAGACTCTACTGGGGAGAATGATTATGAAGATATGCATATGTTAGGTCTCTAGTTGCAGTCATATTGAAGTATTCAAAATCTTATTGACTAGATAGACCTGCCCATCCAAGCCATCAACAAGATAATGATTCTACTAATGAGAATCTAGAGAGGAAGGTTGTAAGTGTGTTCTTGTTTTCTTGTTGTGTTTCAAAGATTTCCCATCTAGGTGGGTGGTGACTCAAAGGTTAGAACCAGTGCTGCATATTGATAAATCATGGATAAGAGGAGAAATACTAGGTCTTTTGTTAGAAAGAATCTAGAGGTCACTTTGGATCAGCTACCTAGCCAAGCAAAGAAGAGTTGGATTAGAAGGAATGGTGAGTTTACTAGTGCTCCCATGAAAGAACAAAGAAATGCTAGAACTAGAGTACCACATGTATCCTCAAGTGAGGATGGTTCACAAGATAGAGTTTCTAGATTAGATGGTGGTCACTCTAAAGAGAAATTCTATTATACCCCTAAGGCTATATTTTGGGACAAAGGTTCATTGCCTGTAGGTTAGAATGAACAAAATAGAGATATGAGTTTAGAGGTTGACCTGGATCTTGATGAAGATCATTTTAGAAGAGAACCCATGAGACATAGGCAAGTTCACTTCCCATATCAAAATCTTCCTGATATGGATGTGTCATCTAGTTCTGATGACATTATGGTGGATCCTGATGACTTGAATGCACTAAGGTTGTAGTTGGTAGAGTAGGATGCCATACATAAAAGATTACAGGAGGAGAGAGAGGTTGAAAAGGTGAATGCTTTGATAGAGAGGCAGTCTCTTCTTAGAAAAATAAATGAAAAGAAGGAGAGAAACAAAATTCTTGCTTCTACTCCTAGAACTCTGCAACATGATGTTTTTGGTGATTTTGATGCCTTGAGGAGTGAGCAAGAGCACTTACTTCAGGATCGTGAATTTGATAGAGAGAGCCCTGTGGTTAGACAAGTGCAAAGTTATGTCCCTTTGCCTAAAGATAAAGATGGGCATAGGATCACTAGACCTGCTATTATCATTAATGAGAAAGGAAAGCAGAAGATGGTGGGTGACCAAGCAAGAAAATTAGTGAAAATACCAGGGATCCCACTACCTGATTCAAATAAGGACACTGAAATGGAGAGAAGGAGAAAAGAAGATGAGGACCTTGCAAGAGAACTAGAGAGAGCTGAGGTTGAGGCTTCCATTGTAGAAAAGAAAAGGAAGATCCAATTGTTGAGGGCTTCTTCAGCTAATGCTCTTGGCCCATCTACTACTGAACTAGGTATGCCATCTATGACTACCACTATTCCACTTAGTAATGCTACTAGTTCATTTCCTTCTACATCTGCTAGGATAGGTGCAGATCCTAGGTAGTAGTCAAATGCACAAATAAATATAGATGCTAATGTTGATCCTAGGGTTAACACTAGCTTGAGCTTTCAAAGAAGACCTATGCAACTAGAAGGCTATAGGCAAATAAGTTTTGATGGAATTCCTAGCTATCCAAATGCTTTTCCAGATGATATTAGAGATAAGGTACCTAAGTTTGCTGGTAATAATGCTATTAGTTGTGAAGAGCATCTTAGGTTATTTGTTGATATCCTTAATGATTATGAGGTAGAGCATGAGGATATAGTCATGAAACTATTTGTTCAATCTCTAATGGAGGATTCTAGAGATTGGTTTAAGAGGCTTCCTGATAGATGTATTGATACTTGGGACTCTTTTGAGAAATGTTTCAAAGAGTAGTATGGTGATAGGCCTAATGCTAGTTTCATGTTGAATGAATTCAACACCATAAGGAAAAATCAGAATGAGTCTGTAGCTGAATTCAACATGAGATTTCAGAAGGGTATGCATAAGTTGTTCCAAGTTATGTGGTTAGATGACAATGTTTGTCTAACTACATAATTTAATGCATTCGATGGGAAAATGGGATATTTATTGAGGGATAAAGAACTAAGAACTCTTAGGGATGCTTTTAGGATTGCTGTCAATATTGAGAACAACATGAAAATATCAAGAAAATTGGGTGGAAAGAGAGATGACCCAAAGTTGTTTGGGGATGAGAAATATAAGAAAGAAAATGATAAGAATGTTGGATCTAGGAGGCAAGAAGAAGATAAATTGGATAAGGTGCTTAATGCATTGAAGGATTTTAAGGCACCTGCAAATAAGAACATCAGTGCTCCTACCAATGAAAGGCCTCAATTCAACAACAATTTCAATAAATAGAATAGACTGCAGAACTACCCCTACAACACCCAATGGAAGGATGGAAAGCCTATTATCCCTACTGCAAGAGGAAAAAATGACAGAGGTGTCCTTGACCCTCTACATAAGGCTTCAATAAATTTCATGGAGAACATATCTTGGTGTGTTGCATGCGAGTCCCCTCATTCTACAGAGCATTGTGTGGTTGCACAATCTATGGCTGCAAATAAAGATTGTGGCAATGAGGAGATAGAACAAGAAGAAGAACAAGATTATGTTGGATGCAACATGGTTTCTTCATATCTAGGCTATGAAGATGATTCTAATTTTGATGAAGAGATAGATGTAAATGTGAAGAGACATAATCAGGCCCTTTTTCATCAAGAGGTTTTTTCTAATGGTGAATGCATTGATCAGAAAACATGTAACATGAATTCTTCTCCCAAGCCAGTAAATTTGAGAAGACCTTCTAGAGAAGAGATGGATAGGATTACTATAGAAATGATTGCACAAGTGAAAACTAGAGGCATGGTGGCAAGGAATACAAATGAGAAAGTTGTAGGAATGTTTATAAAGAGTACCAACTCTGGAGAACCTAATGAGAACAAATCAAAGGTTGATCACATGGTGAAATTCAAGAATGTAAGTGGTGTTGGTGTTCCTTTTCCCCAAAGGTCAGCTTGGCAATAGGATTGATAGGGCTACTATCACATTCACTCAACACTCCAAATCTGATAGGAAAAAGGGCCAACTGAGAAGGATCAAAGAGAGATCCTTCTACACTTTGAGCTCCACATCACTTAGGCGGGTGCACCTTATCTGCACACTTATATAGCTTGTCTCACACTACAGGCCTGTAGGTCACTGACTATGGAATGGTTCTGAAACTCCTATAGGTGTCCTACACCTCAAATGAAACCAATATCTCATGCAATAGCCCAACTTGCATGGAGTGAGTATGAAAATCAGAGACCTATCCTAACAACATGAAAGGGAAAAGGTGGGACTGAATGGAAATGATTTTAAAATGATTGAAAGGACCAATAAGATGCCCTAAGTCTCTGATAGACCAGTGCCTTATCCAATGGGCCATAGAGTCAAATACAATATTGAAAGGGACAGCTATGAAACAAGAAAACAATATGCTCAATGTGTTGATACCTGACATCAATCACACACCATGACCAAACCTCAACTTAACACCCACCTGTGCATTCAAGCATGCTATTATCCATCAAGGGATTTTGACCCCCCCCTTATAAGAGATATGAAAGGAAAATACATTAACTAGCATCCACTGGAAGACAAGCATGACCTAACCTTGATATTTCAGCTCATACATGCATAAACACTAACCCTGAACTAGTTACCTCTGCGAAGATAACTCCACTTGCAAACACATAAGCAATACAAGCAGACAAATCAAACACCCTTGATGCATGATCAATGAACTCAAAGCTCAAATGGAGATAGCTTAGTAATAGTAAGAATAAACTAAGTTCTCATACATAACATAAGTCTGTTACAATATGTATTGTGTTCTCTGAACCAGTAATGGAAACAGAACACCCTATATGTAGAGAGAAGGGGAAATCTGCAGAAAAGAACCTTTCATGGAACCAGAAAGGAACTCTAAGCTAGAACCCTAAACAAGTCAAAATTTCAACCCTTTATACCACTAGCTACCATGGGAACCCAAAATGGGTCGCAACAAGCTACAGATAGCTAGGGCATAGCCTTCACCAACCAAGTCAAGAAACGGCCAAAAAACCATAAATTTTGGGTACCTCCTGCCACTGCAAATCCAAATTTGAAAATAAACAATCACTTGCATTTCGTGGGCTTTAAGTTTCTTGACCGTTTGCCCTTAGACACCCAACCGCATAGTCACAACTCATTGCCATAGGAAATGGGCTCCAATTTTATGCTTGGTCGCATGATCGCATAACCCAAAAATGGGTTATGCGAACATGTGAAAACCATTTCATTTTCCCTCTTGCATAACCACTGATGCCAGACCATTGCCACAAAAGGGCATGTCACATGTTTGCAAGCCAAAAAAATGGCTCATGCGAACATGCAACAAGCCACAAACATGCTCCCCACCGGCTGTTAAAATCACCGCTGAGAAATACTGACCTAGGCCCACATTCAAATCCACCATCCTGCCAGCTCAGACCAACTGAAAACTACCATGACACCACCTGCCATGGAGCCCACCAAACAACCACAAATGGGCCCCAACATATGTGGCATCCTGTCGCATGATCACATAGCCCAGAAATGGGCTATACAAACATGTGATAGCTCGCAAACCCTAACTACCACCGCAACCATCACCGCATGGAGTGATAGAAAATGTCAGTCGCATGATCACATAGCCTTGCAAAAGGCTATGTGAACATGAGACTAACCGCTAGCAAACCACTGCCACTACCTGCCAGCGCATGAAGATAACACCACCACCCGTTGGCTAATAGAACACTACCACCGCATCTAGAAGATGCCCCATCACCTACTATTGGGCCCTAGGGACACTTGGCAAGCTATCACATGATCGCATAGCCAAAAACTAGGCTATGTGATCATGCGACAACCAATCGCAAGCTACCACATCACCACCTCATACCACCAAATAGAAACCACCATCAGGCCCCATGCACAAGGAAGGAGCCAGTCACATGGTCGCATGTTAGAAAACTCTAACATGCGATCATGTGACAACCAATAGGAACATGTACCTTTGCCTCCCCTCTAACATCGGGCCCACCTCATCACACTTGTGCAGTTAAGGAGAGCCGACAAAAAAGAAGACATGCAAGGTCAAAAACACATAGGGTTTTTGGTGAAAGACCAAAAACACACATAATTTTCAATAGAATGAAAGATAGTAGGGAAGCTGAAAACATCACGAGTTTTCAAAAACACTACAGGTTTTCAACACTGTGGTAGAATTTGACAATATTTCCAGCAGAATTTGAAATTTGAATAACTTTCTGGGCTTTATGATTTAGGAGATGTAGTTTGGACTGAAGTAAGGTGACAATAATAAAGAGCACAAGGTAGGACATTTGATAAATACTTGCAGGGGAGAGGCCAATTTCATGAGACTTTGCAATGACAGAAAAAAGGCCTAACAAAAGGTAAGCATTGTGAGCCTAAGGGAGTTGGAATTGAAAAGGTCTCTAGTGAGATTGAGAAGCCAGTTAACACAATGGCTAGCATTGAAAAAGTGAGGGTGGTTAGTACACCTAATGTGTCAGACAAGCAAAAGGATGTTAAGGTAGTGCAGATTAAGGTTCATGCTTCTACCCCTGTTGACATGTTATCTGTATTGTCACAAATTACAGTTAAGGTTCCATTGTCAAAATTATTGAGGATCCCTGAACATAAAGATAAAGTTGTTGCATGGGTTGGTAATACTCACAAAAATGATACTTCATGTAATGGATCTTGGGATAAAGCTTTGAAGGATGTTGTTGCTTAGGGAATTGTGTCTCAAATTCCTCCAATATAGCTGGATAGTTCTGTCAATGCCAGCCTTGAAAATATTGACCCATTCTTCTTAAGTGTTCTTGTGAATGGGATGAAGTTAAGAAATTGTATGATTGTTAGTGGTGCCTCTAATACTATCATGCCTTTCAAAATCATGGAGAGGTTGGGCCTTAAAGTTGATAGAGTGCAAGGTAGGTGTTGTGCAATGGATCAGAGGGAGGTACCAGTTATTGGGAATATCAATGCAATGCCATATAGGTTGGTAGCATATCCAGAGAAAAAGATAACAATGAGTGTTTTAGTGGTGGATATCCCTCCTCATTATGGGATGTTGCTATCTAGAAGGTGGAGTGCTACCATGGGTGGAAGTTTATAGTGTGATTTGTCCTATGAAACTTTCAAGATTGATAATCAGTTTGTCAAGATTGAACGAGAGCCAAGAGTATGCCACATGATTGAGAAAAGCATAGATAATGAAACTACATGTTTTGTGGATACTCATGTTAATGCTTTTAGGGTAGAGATCCCTGTATTTGAAAATGAACATATTTTGTCACCTATCTCTGTTGAAGTAGGTGCTGATTTTGTGAAGAGTAATTTGTGGGTAATGTACTTTGATGGTGCAAATTGCAAAGATGGTGCAGGAGCAGGTATTTTACTTATTTCTCCTAATGGAAACACCTACAAGTTCTCTTTCACATTGAATTTCTTTTGTACCAACAATATAGTAGAATATGAGGCCTTGTTGTTAAGATTGAGGTTGGCACAAAAGCATGGTATTAAATGTCTAAATGTTATTGGTGATTCTGAGTTGGTGGTGTCCCAAGTCAAGTTAGTGTATGCTTCCAAGAATAGAAGGTTGAAACAATATAGGAATGCATTTTGGGATTTGATTGAACATTTTGATGTCTTCAATATTGACTGGAAGGATAAGAGTAACAACAAGGTGGCTGACTTGTTAGCCAATATTGCAATCAATCCCAATGATGTCACATTCTCTGGTATCTCTAGAGTTGAAATTGATGAAGGGTGCTCCCCTTAATGCCACAAACACATAACCGAAATAGAGAAACAACAACAATAATATGCAAGAATAGAAAATTGGCTTCTTATTATCTCCACAAATGTGGAATTACAAACTTTCAGAATTACAATATGCAAAGCCACATGGGCATTCCCTTACAATATTCTTTAGGACAAAGCCTCGAATCAATACCCAGATCTACTACCCAGAACTATTCTGAACTACTTAAGACAATAATACAGCCTTCCTTATATAGGCAATTCCCCACCGCCTGGGAAGGTTCCAGAATTTTAGCCAATAAGGCCGACCAAACTTAGAATTATTTTATTTTACATTTCATTACATCATAGTCGGCTCAAGATAACCTTTGAAACCCAAACAGAAATTTTGAAGAAAATTATTTCCCGCCATTTCAGGTGGCCCAACTTCCGAAGACCATAAGTCATCACCAGTAGACCCGATGGGCTATTATAACCCCATTTCGGAAATGCCACGAAGTGCTCTACAGGCTTGACTGGTGCAAGCACCTGTCACCCAAATTTTCGACCTCATCCGGGGCCTCTAAAGCCTTCAAAACTGAGTTCAAAGTTTTTGTACCCTGCTGCCAATACCGAAAATCTTCAATATCTTCCAATATACACTTGATCTGGCAATGAAACTTTACTGGCAGACTTATATGACCAAAATGAACCTCCAAGAAAGAAATAAGATCATTTTGAGCACATACGAAAATTACCAAAAATAGTAACTTTCCATAAATAGTAGCTCTGCACATGATAGCCCTTATTGAATTCAAAAACAGAAATATTTCTGGGTGATACAAGATTGCTCTTACACCCAGGATGCTCCTGCATCAGAAATTCAAGCTTGGCCTAGTATACCAGATAATGTTGAGTATTGGCAAGTTTTTGATGATGATAATGATATTTTGAAGTTTATGGATTGCAAGGATCAGTATCATGGTTAGGAATTTGATTGTTCACCCTTGGTTGAGTCAGTAGGAGAAAGGGAGGTTGTCTTAGGCAATGAGGTCATTCAGCTTAGAACTAACAAGGTGCCCAAGGGGATTATTGTTTTGGAGACTATCTTTGACAACCAAGATGGAGTTCAAAAGAATATCAAAGGAGAAGATCATGCTGATCTTGAGGAGATAAATCTTGGATCACATGAGGCACCAAAGAAAGTATACATTGGTAGAGATATATCTCAAAAGGTAAGGAGACCTTTGATTGAATTATTGAAGAAATTCAGGCATGTTTTTGCATGGTCATATGATGACCTAAATTTTTATAGAGAGGATTTATTTCAGCATGTTATTCCATTGAAAGAAGATGCTAAACCTTTCCGGCAAAAACAAAGGCCTATTAATCCTACTTTGGCAGCCAAGATGCAAGAAGAATTAATGAAGTTGAGAGATGCTGGCATTATCAAGCCTATAAGGCATTCTTCTTGGGTGTCAAACTTTGTTCCTGTAAGAAAAAAGATTGGTGACATCAAGCTTTGTGTGGACTTCAAGAATTTGAACATCAGCTCATTGAAAGATAATTATTGTTTGCCCAATATGGAGGCTATGTTGTAGAGAGTAACCAAATTAGAATTGATGTCAATGATGGATGGTTTCTCTAGCTACAATTAGGTCATTGTCAAGGAATCAAAACAATTCAAGATAGCCTTTACAACACCTTGGGGAGCATATGTCTATGTGAGAATGCCTTTTGGTCTCACAAATGCTGGTGCTACTCTTCAGAGGGCAATGGATGTTGCCTTTTCAGATTTTATCAATGCTTTACTTGTTGTGTATCATGATGATTTAACTGCCTATTCCAAGAGGGAAGAGGACCATTGTGCTCATTTAGAAAAAATATTTGTGAGGGCCTTGGAATTTGGCATTTCTTTGAACCCAAGGAAATGTGATTTTGGTGTCACAGAAGGTAAGTTGCCTGGCCACTTAGTTGGGAAGAAAGGAGTGAGAATTGACCCTGAGAGGGTAGCAGCCATTGATAAAATTCAAAGACCAAAGAATGTTAAAGGGATTCAGTCCTTCTTTGGTTAGGTCAATTTTATAAGGAGGTTTGTGAAAAACTTTGCAGAGGTTACTAGACCTATTTCCAAGATGTTGAAGAAGGGATCTATAATCAATTGGG
Organism: Chamaecyparis obtusa; assembly: GCA_027943335.1. NCBI lineage: Eukaryota > Viridiplantae > Streptophyta > Pinopsida > Cupressales > Cupressaceae > Chamaecyparis > Chamaecyparis obtusa. The sequence goes on along the minus strand of BSBK01004567.1, from coordinate 465,422 downwards.
AGGGTGAGCCTGATGAGGCCTTCAAGAATATCAAGTAGCCTAATTATAATGTCCCAATGCATATCTTTTCTTTTTCATCTTTTCATACTATTGCTGTAGTTTTGTTAGAAAAGAATAAGGATGGTTTTGAGCAGCCTATTGCATTTTTCAGTAAATCTTTGTAGGTTGTAGAATTAAAGTATGACATAAATGAGAAATAGGCTTATGCACTTGTGAAAGCAATCAAAGCTTTTAGGCATTACTTGATGGGAGCAGTTGTGATTGCTTTTGTGCCAAGTGCGGCTATGAAGGATATTTTCTCATAGCAAGAAGTGTCTAGAAGAAGGTGCAAATGGATCAATAGGATCCAAGAATTCAATGTTGAGATCCAAATCACTAAGTTGGTTAGAGGTCAAGGATTGGCAAAACTGATGGTTCAATCGAATCTAGATGCAAACTAGGTAAATCATTCTGAAATTGATTATACATGTGATATGGATGATTGTATTTGGTATCAGGATATTATTTACTATTTGAGAAACATGAGGTGTCCAGAGAGTATGAATGATAATCAAAAGAGGACATTGAAGTTACAGGCCATCAAGTATGTAATTGTGAAATGTAAGTTGTATAGAAAAAATTTGGATTTCATACTATTGAAATGTGTAGATGAGAATCAAGCTAATGTATTGTTGAAGGAGATGCATGAGGGAGTTTGTGGTGGACATTATATGGGTAAAACAACTACTCATAAGATCTTGAGAGCGGGATTTTGGTGGCCCACAATCTTCAAGGATGCAGAATAGTTCATAAGGAGATGTGATGCTTGTCAAAGGTTCTCTGGTAAGCTTAAGTTTTCAGGTAATGTACCATTAAAGCCAATAGAAGTTCAGGCTCCTTTCCAACAATGGGGAATTTATTTCATAGGGGAGATACCAAACAAGTCAAGTGGAGGACATTCATGGATCTTAGTTGCCACTGATTACTTTACAAAGTGGGTAGAAGCTATACCTACAAGGAATGTAACTAGGAGACTGGTAATTGACTTTTTGATGAATAATATTATTACAAGGTTTGGATGCCCTAAGAGGATACTGAGTGATAATGCTATGTGCTTCAGGTCTGCCAAATATAAGGACTTTTGCAAAGGTTTGGGAATTCAGATTTCTAATTCCTCACCTTATCATCCACAAGGAAATGGTCAGGAAGAATCTACTAATAAGAGTCTGATTAAGATCTTGAAGAGAATCCTTGAGAAAAATAAGAGGGCATGGAATTCAAAGCTGCCATTAGCTTTATGGGCTGATAGGGTAACTATGAAAAGGGTAATTTATTGTGCACCATTTGACTTAGTATAAAGAATTCATGCTAGAATGCCCTAGAATAACTTATTGGAGATGTACAAGTTTGTGCAGTTAAATGATGATTACATTGCTAATGAAATGCATTTGAGAATTGAGGACCTCATTAGGTTGGATGAAACTAGAAGAGAATTAGTTGCAAGGAATGCCAAATTGCAGTTGCAGGTTAAGAATTTATATGATAAAAGAACTGTTGACAGGAAGTTTGAACCTGGTGATTTGGTGTTAGTTTGGAATGCTAGATTGGAGGATAAGGTGAAGCATGGTAAATTTGATCCCATCTGGTTAGGGCCATATCTGATTCATGAGAAATGGGGCCAAGTTTCTTACATCATCAAGGATTTTAATGTTGATATTCAAGAGTTGCCAGTTCATGGAAAATTCTTGAAGTAGTAATTCATTTGAAGTACTCTATTTTCCATGAATAGTAGTTAGGGTTTTACATTTTGTAGATCTCTGTATATAGGTTGCCTGCCCTTGCCCTATTTTGCCCTCATCTTTCAATTTTTGGTCTGGTCACTTGTCTTGCCCTACTTGTTCCTTGTTGTCTGCAATTTTATCTAGTGGAATGGTCTACTTTAACCAGTGATTCTGAATCCTTTCCATGCCTGCAAGAGCCATGCATCCCCAACTAGAGCCACTGTTAGGCCATTTTTTTGTCATAGAAAAAAGCCTATGAAAATGGCCTCTTCCCTGCAAATGTTTTGGTAAAAGTGTCCTGCCCTGTGTTCTTCAATGTGTCACCTTGCTCCAGTCTGAATTGCACTTGCTGAATCACAAAATCCAGAAAGTTATTCAAATTCTAAGGTCTACAGGAAAATATTTTCAAAATCTACCACATTGTTGAAAACCCACAGTGTTTTTGAAAATCCATGATGTTTTCAGTCTATGTGAAAACCTTCACTGTTTTTGACCTTGTGCCTTCCAGCTTTTGTGTACTTGTCTTTTGGTGCCAAAAACCTTGTGTGTTTTTTACCTCATAGTTTCCTGTTTACTGGCGTTCCTTAACTATGCAAGTGCGATGGATGGTGGGCCCAGGTCTTCAAAGGCTTTAAATTGATTGGTTGTCACATGATTGCATGTCAGGAATTTCTGACATGTGACCATGCGACTGATTACCTTTTTTGTGCTAGGGCCCATTGATGGAAGGGTGTGGTCCTATTAGCAGTCATGTGGCGGCCTTTGGTTGGCTGTTGCATGATTCCATAGCCCAGTTTTTGGCTATGTGATCATGCAACTAGTTCACACATGTCTATGGTGGTGAGGTGGCAATTCATCAGTGGGACTTGGTTCTTCACAGTTTCTTGGTGCAGTTAATGTTCAGAAAGGATCGATAGTTGTCACTATATCATGAGGAAAAGATGCAAGCCTTTTAGTGTCCGCACTTTAACGAGAGCCATTGATGGGGTAGGAAGGTGGATACACATGGTGGGCCCAATTTTTCAAGAGGCTTTTGATCTATGATGGGTGTGTGATTGTAAAGAATATTCTCATCCCTTGTGATCATGCGACCGCCGTTCAATCTTGGGCTTACAAAGCGTGGGTCCAGTGTTGGTGATTGGGCGTGAATCATGACTGGCGTGGTGACATGTGGCATTCGGGGGGGCCCAGGTGGGGTCTAAGGTATGGTGGAGTGGATAAAGATCTGGTAGTGCTAACAAAATTCAATGTGTTTGCACATTCACACATAAAAAAGGTGATTCACTAGTTTGTTTCATGATTTAGCAAATGATAGTCGGGAAGTCGCTAAATTATTTAGCGAAGGAGTGAAGTGTTTCATGAATTGGTGAAGGTTCTTTGTCGCCAATTCACTAAGTTTGACTGGGACCACTTTTAAGGAAAGTCATATAGTCTACGAAGGGAGATTGATCGGACAGCTGCATTTTAAAGTTGGTAAAGGTTTAGATTTTGGCCATCTTTTCTCTGTAGGCACCAAAGAAATAATCGTTGAGATTCAAATTTGAGTTTTTGAGCATTTCCAGTGACAGAGGGTACCACTTTTATGGAATTCAATGCAGATATGACCTTGTTTGGTGAGAAGTGATTGGTTTTCCATTTACAGCATGGTCCAGGATGTCTAGTGCTCATTTTTAGAGTATGTATGTTGCAGTTGTGGCTCAAGGCATGTTGTAGGGCATCCTTTTGAGCCTGGTTTTGTGATCCTTTGTACTTTTAGAGAAGACTTTCATAATTAAGGATTAGTTAAGGATTTCCTCTTTCCTGGATTGGATGTGTTTCCCACCCCTGAATTAAATTCATGATTGTTTCTAGCAGGTTGGGTGGTTGAAACCCTAATCCTAGTCATCCGTAGCTTGTTGCAAATTTCCAAGATGACTAGGGGGGTATAAGTTGCAGACTTTTTGAGTTTGTAGGGGTTCCAATTCTATTAGTTTTGGTCCCAAATTGTTGATAGGGAAAATTTGAACAAGGAGAGCCTAGATTTAGGGTTTGTTTCCTTTGTGCATTTTTTCATTTGGTAATGTATTGATTCTACAAGTCTTAGTGAGAATATTTTGGATTCCAATCTCATATTGGTGTATGTCTTCTTTTTTTTTTTTTTCTCTTGAGCAAATATATGTTGATTGCACAAAGTGGGTTAGCATATCGTAAACAAAGAGTATTTTGGGGTTATCTTTGAGTTCCTAACAAAGTTAGGATTAAAGTCTTTAAGGTAAGTTCAGTGAGTTCATGGCAAGATAAGGATTTGATGTACTGATATGTGAGTGAGGGGAGTAATAGGCAAAGCACTTACTCTGAGTCTATATATGTTTGAGTTAAGGTTTTAGGGTGATATAGGTTGTTAAGTGACTCTCTACCCTATGATAAGGCATTGATCCATTCTCTAGAAGCATTCCATCATCAGCAATCACACACACACAATTAAATGATAAACCTTTCAATCAGATAGTAAAGGGTATAGTTATATATTGTTTAGAGACTCCTTTGAAGGAGTGACTCAAGGGTACACCCGCTTGAGCATTGAGGCTCAAAGTGTAGGAGGATCTCCTTGATCCTTGTTAATTGGCCCTCTTCCTTGTAGACTTTGGAGTGGTGATAGAGTCAAAGTTTCATTATAGTTATCCATCAAAGTATAAATCTACAAGTTTTGAAGATCAAAGGGAAAAACCAACAGTGCCTACCTCCATAAATGTTGCCGAATCAAGATAGGTGTTGTTGCTATTTCTAAAATTAGAGAGGAAAGTTGCCGATGGGACTACAATGGGTTTAGAAGGTGCCAGTTGTGAAGATTGAAAGCTATGTTGACAGAGGATCCACATCTTCGAATAGGGGTTTCAATATTATGCTTGATTTTTCCTCCCCTTTCTTTTAAGGTTGAGAGATTAAATGCCACGTTATTGTCAACTTTGGGTTGTATGTTGTAATTGTTTATAAATATTTTCCCCATTATTTGGGTTGAAAATATTTCATGTTTACTTTTAACCTATAAGTTGTGTCTAGGGTCATTTGGGATTTAAAATTAGGACTAGGTTTATAATTAAGGTGTGTCCTAGGTTTGAAAATATTGATGTGTCATGTGGATTTAGTTAAATTGTAAATATTTTGGATATTCTCTTCATTTTTTGAGTTGAGATTATCTTGAAATATATTTAGGATCCACTTCATTTGGTTTAGTAAAGGGGAATATGTTAATTGTAAAAGTCATTCCAAAAATTTCTTGTAAATATTAACAAGTGGCATTTTATAAGCCATTGTCAGTTTTTCTTTATGATGTATGACTTAGTGGGTTTGTAGTCTTCCTTTTGACTACCTATTTTAGGGACTCCACTTTTTCCACCCCCCTAGATTCTCAAGAATTGGGCATCCGAATTTTAGAGTGGCATGATCATGGTCCTAGTGGCAGAGTTTTTCTATTCTTGGTGAAGAGTGGACTTCAATACAGATTCTATAGATGTTCTTTATATGCCTCTTACCTTTGGTGATTGAAGTAGTTCTTCTTTCCCTCATTCTCATGAGGTGAATGTTGTAGCTCTTGGAGAGGAAATCTAATATTTTGACTCCTTTTATTCTAGTTAATAGCAATTGTCCTTTTCTACAGCTTTGTGAGTTGATTTGATGAATTTGATGTCATGTATTATGATTGAAACTTGATCCTTTACTTGATATTTTGTTCATTTTGATGTTTGCAAGCACTGGTTTTTCTAAGGTTCCAATCTATGTGCATTTATATGTGTTTGAGTTGTGGAATCTATTTTCCCTTCTCATTTAGAACCAGCACTTGATTATTTTCTAAGGGAAGAATCAGATTTGGGAAGAGTTGTGATGTTCAGGTTATATGTTGGATTACATTGTGAGTCTATTTTCAGTTTTTGGATCTATCCAGTTTAGTGAATAACCTAAGTTAAATTTTAGTTATTTCTATTACCATAATTTTCCTATTCTATACAAAGTTGGCTAAAATCTATCCCCAGGTCCCTAATTTAACCCTACCATGCACCTCAAAAAATTTCATGGTTTTCTACTCTATTCTCTAGCCTATGCAAATTTCTAAAGGCCCCTGGTTTGCAGGTCAAAAAATTCATAAAAGTAGCTGTTACAAGAAAAAACCCTTTGGCTTGTTATATTTCTTTATTACTTTATAGGCCACTTAAGTCCCCAAAATGCATGTGTGCAATTAAATCCTTCAGTTTCCAAATCTCTGATTCTTGGTGGTCAAAGCTCTAACATTTAGTGATCCCGCGAGTGGTTACCTATTGAGTAGGTAGTCTCTGCTTAGCGGCTAAAATCAAGATTCTTCATTTGATGGTCCTCGCATGATCTCATGGCCTTAGAAGATTCCATGAGATCTTGTGATGACCGTCGATCTTCCTATCTACAGAGTTTGATTGTCAGGTGGGTCCAACCACGTTGTCTAAGCTGTACACCTTTGATTGGTCAAGACTTGTGATTTAGTGCCATGTCAATGTGGGCCTAGAAGTTGTCAGTCGATGATGATCTAATAGATGGTGCATGATCTGAAGGAGCTTTTTTGACAAATGAGATCATGCCCCCATCATTGATCTTACTTTATCTCTGGGCTCTATCATGAGGGTCCTCAATTTTTTATGTGCTGATTCATTATTGGTTGGCCAGATGACAACTTGGATTTGTCAGTGGCACCATGTCAAAAGGTCTATAGATGTGTTAGAAAGGAAAATATCTATGGTGGTCGTATGATCTCATAGAATTTTTTGACCCTATGAGATCATGCGACGACCGTCTGATGAGAATCTCTAGGTCATGGGTTCGATGTGCTACCTGACACAGATGTGCTCACATATGATTGGTTTTTGTGTGATGACCAAGATTTGTCAGAGGGTTTGATGTGTCGTGGGGTCCCAGTTCTAAAAGAATCTAGCGGCTGGTGCATAATCTGAAAGAATATTCAGGGGCCATGAGATCATGTACCTGCCATTGGATTGGAATCTAGTTCTAAGTGGGTCTGTTGTTAGAGCCTACTAAGGTGTTTGCTGATGGGGTGGTTAGTGAAAATGAAAGATTTCCAAGTGGAAAATGGGCCTAGGGTTAGCAAGGTTCCATGAATGAGTGACTAGGGGTTCCCTCTTGTTCGCTGGACTTAACCAGGGTTAGCCGAAAGACTTAGAAATTCAACGACCGCTTTGTTTGGGTAGTTTCTTAACCAGACCAGGGTGATGAGAAGTTCTTTGTGACTTAGAGGAAATTTTTAGGTCATGTAGTCACTGAATGACTTATGAAAGAAAAGCTTGAGGTGGGGCCAAAATGATAGGTGTGCTGATGTGCTAAACTTTGAGTGGCTGCAGCGTGCCGATGTGGATTTTTTACTTTTCAAGGAGGTTCGCGGCTATTGTAAAGTGCATATGAGTTGTTTGTTTGCCAGGAGATAAAGAACATCAATAGATATGTGTTAAAACAACTGGCTAGCTATTATAATTCAAATTCAAATATCTTTGTAGAGGGTTTTCTACTAGCAATTGATTCAAACATGCTGCGAGCGGTGAGGTAGCTAAGAAATTTATGTCTGGAGAATGTTTGCAGTTGAAGAAGATGATGAAGAAGTATGGGTGGTTTTCATGGGTCAATTCTTGTCCTTGTGAGGTACCATTTTAGCATTCATGGTAGGCCTATTGCAAAAAAGTTGATGGATCTAGCTTGCTTGTCCGCAAATTGATGTAGTACAGGGATGGGCACACAATATCTGATCAGCCATAGTATTACAGAGATGTATTTATGATCAAATTTGATGGGATTAGGGTTGAATGTTATTCTAATGTAAAAATATTGTAACCCTAATTATGTTTTTGACTCCTGCCTATGTACAGTTGAGATGTATATATTGTATTTTGGAGCCTTATTACTCAGAGAGTTCATATTTTGTAAAGGAGAGAGTCCACTTTTGGAAGAAGGTCATCCTTTCTTAGAAGGCTATCCATGGTATCTTCTTTACCCTCTATTATTCTACTCTTTGTAGTCTCCCATTGATTATTCAAACATTGCAGACGTACTTTGTGACAATTCTTCATGTCCCTATGCTTCCTTGTTTGAATCATCACTTAATGAATTGAAGTCTATGCATGTTTTCAATGACAACTTACGGTTCTTGATCCCTCTTAATTTTTTTAATTATGTGTGTTATTGTGTTTGATCTAATTTAGATGTTTTGTGTGCATACTTCATCCCCCTAACAGTCTTGTCTCAATCCTACACCGAGTTGCAGAAGTGAATGTCTACTTGCAGGTCATAGATTGTGCCTTATGTTCAGGCCCTCCTACGAAACATTTATGCAAACCTATTCAGTAAGTTGTGACTTAGTAGACCTAAGCCTTTCATTGATTCAATCCCTCTATACTACAATTCATACCCTAATTTTAGTGTATCACCTAGTAGGTAGTTTGCTTTCAAGGATTTTTTACTTTCAAGCATTCCTTCTATCCCTTTCCCTCAAAAGTTTTACTTTCATGTCTAGAAGCAAATTAAGGTGATTATCCAAGAGGAACCAGCCTAGAACCTAGAGGTCTCATCTTAGTTAGCATAGGTCCAACACCTGGAGATGATTCCCATGTTATACTAGGTTATCAAGACCAAGAGAGCTTGAGACAAGGGTGCAAACTTAGTGTATAAAAATTTCAATTTCATGCAATCTCTCTCCCTTTCCCTTCAAGTTTAGTTCAGTTTAGGTGATACAAATGGGGAAGTCAGCCCTTAATTTAGAGGTTTATTCTCAGTGAAGCAGTCCCACATCCTGAGAGTATTCCCATGTTTCATAGGATTGCTAGGTTTTATACTTAGCCATCACAGGTGCAATCCGTAGTCACAACAAGTACCACATAGTGAATATCAATAGAAAAACAAGAAAAACAAATAAAGAGAGATCAAACACTTCACACAATGCCTTGAAGGTAATAGCAATGATGCCCTATCTCTCAAAGCTCATGGGTCATTGAACATTCCAAATGCTAAGATGTAAACAATGCCACTATTAACATTCATATTGTGTCATTAATTGAGTTAATGAGAAGACAAAGCTAGAATGCCTATGTCAAGTGCCAGTGCCCTCTTCCCACATGGTGTGGGCCTCTTCATGCATGCCAAACTTGAACACCCTCTTTGCAACATGCAAAAGTGTAGTGCCGTCTGTTAGCACTTGAAATAATTTCCATGGTTTTATATCTTTTATCTGGTCTTTCCCTGCAAAATTTCATGGCCCTAGCATTTTTCTCCTGGTCCCTGCAGTCATTTTATTTCCATGGCTTTGAAACCCTTAGTTCAAATTTTTGAAAAACTAGCCATTGGTAAGAAATGCCCTGGCCCTATTCTAATTCTTCATTACCTTTTTAGGCCACTTAAGTCTTGTTAAATGCATGTGCACATTTCTTTTCCCCATTTTTCACGTATTCATTTAATCCTCAGATGGTTTGTCTTTTGTTTCGGTGAACTAGCAATTACCTACTTGTCGCTAGTTGTCCAAGTTTCTTGGAAGTTTATCTTTCCTCTCAGCGGTTGGGTGAACACTGCATTTGTGTATTCTCTTGTTTCCAAGTGGTTATCTCTTAACTATTTGTGACTTGGTTTGGGGGCTTCCTTCTCTTTAGTCATGTGTTTGTGTGGTCTCCAGGTCCAGGTTTTCTGACACCATCTCAATCTAACGGTGGTCGTATGTTCTCAAGAGATGTGTCAGAGCTATGCACTTTTACACCGGTTTGATTTTATTGTATGACATAGCCTTTCTTTTCAAGTGGGTCCACATGCCTGGTGTGCTGATTTGGTGGTATTTGATTGGTCAATGGGAGTATGAAGTGGAATCCTATCGGTGGGACTAGTTTTCTTGGCATCCCGACAAGTTAAATTTTGGTTTGATCTTGTGCCTGTCGTTATTCTACCAGGATGACATGGTCGACCTTTAACGTAATGGTATAGTGATAGCCATTGATTCTTGTAAAGGATTAGTTGGTCCAAGGTGACACGTATGTACAATTGGTGATATTTTATTGGTCCATGTATTAAGACGGTGGCATGTTGTCAATGGGACCTAAGTTTTTGGCTTGTCAAAGGGTCCTAACACTATCAATCGATTGATGATAGGCGTATGTTCTTATGGGTTTTGTCAGAGGTTTCAGATCTTGTGATGTCCCCTAATTTCATATCTTATCAAAGGGTTGTTAGGACAAGGAAAGATTCTTCAACCAACAGTTATCTTATGATCTGATGGAATCTTGGAGGGCTATGTGAAGATGAGATAGCCATTGATCTTCCTGGTGTGGGCCCAGTTAAGTTTCTTCAGTCTTTTGGTGGTTCTGATATATTACAAGGGTTTTCTCATTCGCGTAGTAAAATAGCAGTGTTCTAAAAAAGCTGGCAGTTTAGTGAACAAGCATTCACATAATTGCTAAAATATCAAGTGGTAGTATAAAGTTTTCCACAAATGGTTAATTTCACTTCAGTCGCTTATTCGCCAGATGTTGCTAAGATAAGTTAGGTTTCTTTTGTTCGCTCATTTGCTAAGTAAGGTGGTAATGTTCCAAAAGGTTTAGTGACTCAACAAACAAGTATTCATGTAATAACTAAATAATTTGGTGAAGGCATAAATTATTCTATGACTTGGAGGTATCCTTCAGCCATTAGTTTGCTAAGTAGGGACCAAGGTCAAATATTTTCCTTTGTTCATCAGTTTGCAGGGTTAACCGGTGGTTAAGATTTCCATTCCACGAACAGGAAATGCTTTGTCGCATGTTCACTAGAGGTAAGCTTGAGGTCTCTGGTTGAGTTAATATCATAAAAGAGGCCCATGAATTAGAGGGATCAGATGATTAGGACTTAAAGTTCATTCAGATTCAAATATGGACCACCAATTTGCTGCTGCCACCTAAAACTGACTATTTGTTTCCAAATTCAAATTTCTTGGAGGGTTTCTCAGTGATAGAAAGGACCAGAATTGAATGTTTTCATGGCCAGATTTGATTTGTTTGGTGGCACTTTCTATTACAGTGTGGTCTAGGGTGTTCCATGACTGTCTGCAAGGGTTTGTACCTTGTTCTTTATGCTCGAAGCATGTTGCAGGTGGCTAAAATGGTTGACATTTTGGGCATTTTTGGGATTCTCAGTACCTTCTTAGTGAGATTTTTCATGATTGCAATCACTTTGGGATCTATTTTCACTTGGATGACTAGTTTTCATCCTCTGCAATTAATTTGTGACCATTTCTAGTGGGTCTGGTGGGTGAAACACTAACCCTAGTCACCTGAAGCTTGATGCATCCTCTTTGAGGTTTCCAAGGTGACTAGTGGTGGTATATATTGCAAAATTTTTGACTAAGTCTGTGTTCCAAAAAACTTCTTTTGGTCCCTAGTTGTTAATGGTGTTATACTAAAAGAGGAGCTAGATTTTGGGTCTTTTTCCTATCTTTGTATTGCTTTGATTGTATATTGATTCTAAATATGTTAATGAGAATGCTATTGAGTTCTAATCTTGCATTTGTATATGTCTTCTTGTTTCGGTTCTAAGCTCATATATGTTAGTGTCACAAAGTGTATTAGCATATGGTAAACAAAGAGTATTGTGAAGTCATCTCTGAGTTCCTAACAAAGTTAGGATTAAAGTCTTTTAGGTGAGTTCAGTGAGTTTACAACCAAGTAAGAATCTGATGTCCTTGTGTTAGAGGGAGAGGGGTAATAGGCAAAGCACTTATCCTAAGCCCAGGACTGTTTCATTTAAGATCTTTAGTTGATGTATGTAATTCAGTAATTCTTTGCCCTAGGTTAAGGCACTAGTCCATCCTCCAGAGGCATTTTCATTGTCATCAACCACACACACACAAATTAAATGATAAAATCTTCAATCAATTAGTAAGGGGTATAGTTGTATATTATTTTGTGATTCCTTTGAAGAAATGAATCAAGGGTACACCCACCTGAGAATTAAGGCTCAAAGTTTAGGAGGATCTCTTTTGATCCTTGTTAATTTTCCCTCTTCCTAGTAGACTTTGGAGTGGTGATATAGTCAAAGTTTTATTAAAGTTATCCATCAAAGTATAAATCTACAAGTTGAAGATCAAAGGGAACTCCCAATGAAATGGTGACTCTTCTAGGGAGAGTCTAGATATAAAGGTTGTTAAGTGCACTCTTGTTTTCCTATTTTACTTAGTTAAAGATTTCCCATCTAGGTGGGTGGTGACTCAAGAGGTTAGAACCAGTGTCATACTGTAAATCATGGATAAAAGAAGGAATACTAGGTCCTTTGTCAGAAAGAATCTGGAGGTTACTTTGGAACAATTACCTAGATAGGAGAAGAAGAGTTGGATCAGAAGAAATTGCGAGTCTACTAGTGCTCCCATGAGAGAACAAAAAAGTACCAGAGGTAGAGCATGACATGTTTCCTTAAGTGAGGAAGGTTCACAAGACAAATTTTCTAGATCAGATGGTGGTCGCTCTAAAGATAGATTTTATGATACCCCAAAGGTTGTATTTCAAGACAAGGGTCCATTTCTTGTAGGTCAAGATGAACAAGCTAGAGGGTTAGGTTTGGAGATTGATTTAGATCTTGATGAAGATAATTTGAGAAGAGAACCCATGAGACCAAGGCAAGTCCACTTCCCATATCAAAATCTATTTGATATGGATGTGTCATCAGGTTCTGATGACATTATGGTAGACCCAGATGATTTAAATGCACTAAAGTTGTAGTTAGCTAAGTAGGATGCCATACATAAGAGGTTACAAGAGGAGAGAGAGGCTGAAAAGGTGAATGCCCTGATAGAAAGATAGTCTCTCCTTAGAAAGATTAATGAAATGAAGGAAAGAAACAAGATGCTTGCTTCTACTCCTAAGAATTTGCAACATGATGTCTTTGGTGATCTTGAAACTTTGAGGAGTGAGCAAGAGTGCTTACTGCAAGATTAGGAATTTGATAAGGAGGGCCCTATGGTTAGACAAGTTCAAATTTATGCTTCCCTCCCTGAAGATAAAGATGGGGATGCGATCACTAGGCCTGTTGTTGCCGCTAGTGAGAAAGGAAAGAAAAAGATGGTGGGACATCAAGCAAGTAGATCATTGACAATACCAGGGGTCCCACCACCCAATTCAAGTAAGGACACAAAGATAGAAAGAAGAAGAAAGGAAGATAAGGACCTTGCAAGAAAATTAGAAAAGGCTGAAATTGAAGCTTCCATTATAGAAAAGAGAAGAAAGATCTAGTTCTTGAAGGCTTCATCAGCTAATGCTCTTGGTCCATCTACTACTAAACTAGGTATGCCATCTATGACTACTACTATTCCACTTAGTAATGCTACTAGTTCAATTCCTTCTTCCTAGACAACAGTCAAATGCACAAATAGATGGAAATGTAAATGCAAATGTTGATCCTAGGGTTAACACTAGTTCAACTTTTCAAAGAAGACCTATGCAACTAGAAGGCTATAGGAAAATTAGTTTTGATGGAATTCCTGGTTACCTGAATGCTTTTCCAAATGATATAAGAGATAAGGTACCTAAGTTTTCTGGTAATAATGTTATTATTTGTGAGGAGAATCTTAGGTTATTTGTTGATATGCTTAATGATTATGAGGTTGAGAATGAGGATGTAGTCATGAAATTGTTTGTTCAATCTCTAATGGAGGATGCTAGAGATTGGTTTAAGAGACTTCCTGATAAATGTATTGATACTTGGGATTCCTTTGAGAGATGTTTTAAAGAGTAGTATGGTGATAGGCCTAATGCTAGTTTCATGTTGAATGAATTCAATACCATAAGGAAAAATTAGAATGAGATTGCAGCTGAATTCAACATGAGATTTCAGAAGGGTATGCATAAGTTGTTCCAAGTTATGCGGTTAGATGACAATGTTTGTCTAACTACATACTTCAATGCATTTGATGGAAAGATGGGATACTTGTTGAGGGACAAAGAACCAAGAACTCTTAGAGATGCTTTTAGGATTGTTGTCAATATTGAGAACAATATGAAGATATCAAGGAAGTTGGGTGGGAAGAGAGATGACCCTAAGTTGTTTGGGGACAAGAAATTCAAAAAGAAAAATGATAGGAATGTTGGAACTAGGAGGCAAGAAGAAGATAAATTGGATAAGGTGCTCAATGCATTAAAGGATTTGAAGGCATTTGAAAATAGGAACATTAGTTCTCCTATCAATGAAAGGCCTCAGCTCAACAATAATTTCAATAATTAGAATAGATTGCAGAACTACCCCTACAACACCCAATGGAAGGATGGCAAGCCTATTGTCCCTACTGCAAGAGGAAACAATGATAGAGGTGTCCCTGAACCTCTGCAAAAAGCTTCAATAAATGTCATGGAGGACATACCTTGGTGTGTTGCATGCTAGTCCCCTCATTCTACAGAGCATTGTGTGGTTGCACATTCTATGGCTGCAAATCAAGATTATGGCAATGAGGAGATAGATCAAGAAGAAGACCAAAATGATGTGGGATAAAACATGGCTACTTCATATCTAAGATATGAAGATGATTCTGATTTTGATGAAGATGCAAATGTAAATGTGAAGAGACACAATCAAGCCCTTTTTCATTAAGAGGTTTTTTCTAATAGTGAAGACATTGATAAGAAGACATGTAACATGAACTCTTCTTCTGAGCCAATAAATTTAAGAAGACCTTCTAGAGAAGAGATGGATAGGATTACTATAGAAATGATTTCCCTAGTGCAAACCAGAGGCATGGTAGCAAGGAATACAAATGAGAAACCTACAGGAATGTTTATAAAAAGTACCAATTCTAGAGAGCCTAATGAGAACAAATCAAAAGCTGATCACATGGTGAAATTCAAGAATGTAAAAGGTAAGAATAGTGAGCCTAAGGGAGTTGGAGTTGAAAAATTTTCTAGTGAGATGGAGAAGCTAGTTAACACAATGGCTAAGATTGAAAAAATGAGGGTGGCCAATACACCTAATGTATCAAACAAACAAAAGGATAATAAGGAAATGAAGATTGAGATTCCTTCCTCTTCTCTTGTTGATATGTTATCTATATTGTCCCAAATTACAGTTAAGGTTCCATTGTCATAATTGTTGAGGATCCCTGAACACAAAGATAGAGTTATTGCATGGGTAGATAATGTTCATAATAATGATGTTGCATGTAATGGATCTCAGGACAACACTTTGAATGGTATTGCTACTCAGGGAATTGTATCTCAAATTCCTCCTATATATTTGGATAGTTCTGTTAATGCCAACCTTGAAAACATTGATCCATTCTTTTTAAGTGTCCTTGTGAATGGAATGAAACTAAGGAATTGTATGATTGATAGTGGTGCCTCTAATACTATCATGCCTTTTAAAATTATGGAGAAGTTGTGCCTTAAAGTTGATACAATTCAAGGAAAATGTTGTGCAATGGATCAAAGGGAGGTACCAGTTATTGGGACTATCAATGCAATGCCATATAGGTTGGTAGAATATCTAGAGAAATATTTGACAATGAGTGTTTTGGTGGTGGACATCCCTCTTCATTATGGGATGCTACTATCTAGAAGGTGGAGTGCTACCATGGGTGGAAGTCTCCAGTGTGATCTATCCTATGCCACTTTCAAGATTGATGATCAGTTTGTCAAGATTGATCGAGAGCCAAGAGTATGCCACATGATTGAAAGGAATATTGATAATGAAAATACATGTTTTTTGGATACTGATATTAATGCTTTTAGGGTAGAGATCCCTGTACTTGAGAAGGAACCTATTTTGTCGCCTATCTCTATTGAGGTAAGTGTTAATTCTATGAAGGGTGATTTTTGGGTAATGTACTTTGACGGTGCAAATTGTAAAGATGGAGTAGGAGCAAGTATTCTACTTATTTCTCCTAATGGAAGCACCTACAAATTTTCTTTCACATTGAATTTCTTTTGTACCAAGAATATAGTAGAATATGAGGCATTGTTTTTAGGATTGAGGTTGGCACAAAAACATGGTATTAAATGCATAAGTGTTGTTGGTGATTCTGAGTTGGTGGTGTCCTATTTCAGGTCAGTATATGCTTCCAAGAACAAAAGGTTAAAACAATATAGGAATGCAGTTTGGGATTTGATTGAATATTTTGATGCCTTCAATATTGAGTGGAAGGATAGGAGTAATAATAAGATGGCTAATTTGTTAGCCAATATTGCAATCAATCCCACTGATATTACATTTACTAGTATCTCTAAAGTTGAAATTTAGGCTAGGCCTAGTATACCAGACAATATTGAAAATTGGCAAGTTTTTGATGATGATAATGATATCTTGAAGTTTATGAATTGTAAAGATCAGTATCATGGTCAGGAATTTGATTGTTCAGCCTTGGTTGAGTCAATAGAAGTAAGAGAGGTTGTCTTTGGCAATGAGGTCATTCAACTTAGAACTAACAAGGTGCCCAAGGGGCTTGTTGTTTTGGAGACTATCTTTGATAACCAGGATAGAGTTCAAAATAATATCAAAATAGAAGATCATGCTGATCTAGAGGAGATAAATCTTGGAACACATGAAGCACCTAAGAAGGTATACATTGGTAGGGACATATCTCACAATGTGAGAAAATCTTTGATTGAATTATTAAGAAAATTCAGGCATGTTTTTGCATGGTCATATGATGACCTAAAGGTTTATAGAGAAGATCTGTTTCAGCATATTATTCCATTGAAAGAAGATGCTAAACCTTTCCAGCAAAAAAAAAGGCCTATTAATCCTACTTTGGCACCCAAGATGCAAGAAGAGTTAATGAAGTTGAGAGATGCTAGCATTATCAAGCCTATAAGGCACTCTTCTTGGGTGTCAAACCTTGTACCTGTGAGAAAGAAGAATGGTGACATCAGGCTTTGTGTGGACTTCAGGAATTTGAACATCAGCTCATTAAAGGATAACTATTGTTTGCCCAATATGGAAGCTATGTTGGAGAGAGTAATCAAATCAGAATTGGTGTCTATGATGGATGGTTTCTCTGGTTACAATAAGGTAATTGTCAAGGAATCAGAATAATTCAAGATAGCTTTCACAACACCTTGGGGGACATATGTTTATGTGAGAATGCCTTTTGGTCTCACAAAAGCTGGTGCTACTTTTTAGAGGGCAATGGATGTTGCCTTTTCAGATTTTATAAATGATTTCCTTGTTGTGTATCAAGATGATTTAACTACCTATTCCAAGAGGGAAGAAGACCACTGTACTCATTTAGAGAAAATATTTATGAGGGCTCTGGAATTTGGCATTTCATTAAACCCAAGGAAATGTGCTTTTGGTGTCATTGAAGGTAAGTTGCTTGGCCACTTAGTTGGGAATCAAGGAGTGAGAATTGACCCTAAGAGGGTAGTAGCTATTGATAAAATTCAGAGGCCAAAGAATATTAGAGGGATTCAGTCCTTCTTTGGTCAGGTCAATTTCTTAAGGAGGTTTGTGAAAAATTTTGCAGAGGTTACTATACCTATTTCTAAGATGTTGAAGAGGGGATCTGAAATGAATTAGGAGGGTGAGCCTGATGAGGCTTTCAAAAATATCAAGTAGGCTATCAAAGATGCAAGAGTGCTTAAGGCACTTGATTATAATATCCCAATGCATATCTTTTCCTTTGCATCTTTTCACAATATTGCTGCAGTTTTGTTACAAAAGAATAAGGATAGTTTTGAGAAGCCTATTGCATTTTTTAGTAAATCTTTGTAGGCTACTGAATTGAAATATGACATAAATGAGAAATAGGCATATGCACTTGTGAAGGCAATCAAGGCTTTTAAGTGTTACTTGATGGGGGTGGTTGTGATTGCTTTTGTGCCAAGTGCAGCTGTGAAGGATATTTTCTCATAATAAGAGGTGTCTAGAAGAAGATGCAGATGGATCAATAGGATCTAGGAATTCAATGTTAAGGTCCAGATAACCAATTTGGTTAGAGGACAAGGATTGGAAAAATTGATGGCCCAATCCAATCTTGATGCAAACTAGGTAAATCATTCTGAAATTGATTATACATGTGATATGGATGATTGTGTTTGGCATCAAGATATTATCTAGTATCTAAGAAACTTGAAATGTCTAGTATACATGAATGATAATCAGAGGAGGACATTAAAATTACAGGCCATCAAGTATGTAATTGTGAAATGCAAGTTGTATAGAAAAAAATCTAGATTGCATACTTTTGAAATGTGTAGATGAAGATCAGGTTGAAGTATTGTTGAAAGAAATGCATGAGGGGGTTTGTGGTGGACATTATATGGGTAAAAAAACTACTCATAAAATCTTGAGAGCAAGATTTTGGTGGCCCACAATCTTCAAGGATGCAGAACAGTTGGTAAGGAGGTGTGATGCTTGTCAAAGGTTCTCTGGTAAGCTTAAATTTTTAGGTAATGTGCCTTTAAAACTAGTAGAAGTATAGGCTCCTTTCCAACAATGGGGAATTGATTTCATAGGGGAGATACCAAACAAGTCAAGTGAAGGACACTCATGGATCTTAGTTGCCACTAATTAATTTACAAAGTGGGTAGAGGCTATACCTACAAGAAATGCAACTAGTAAGGTGGTAACTGATTTTCTATTGAATAACATTGTTACAAGGTTTGGTTTTCCTAAGAGAATAGTAAGTGACAATGCCATGTGCTTTAGGTTTGTGGAATACAAGGAATTCTATAAAGGTTTAGGAATTCAGATTTTTAATTTCTCACCTTATCATCCACAAGAAAATGGTCAGGCATAATCTACTAATAAGAGTTTGATTAAAATTTTAAAGAGGATTCTTGAAAAGAATAAGAAGGCATGGAATTCAAAGCTACCATTAGCTCTATAGGCTGATAGGGTGACTGTGAAGAGGGCAATTGGTTGCACACCATTTGACCTAGTATATGGAATACATGCCAGAATGCCTTAGAATAATTTATTGGAAATGTACAAGTTTGTTTAGTTATATGATGATGATTTAGATGATGAAATGCAAGTGAGAATTGAGAACCTCATTATGTTGGATGAGACTAGAAGAGAGTCAGTTGCAAGAAATGCTAAATTGTAGTTGCAAGTTAAGAATTTGTGTGACAAAAAGATTGTTGATAGAAGGTTTGAACTTGGTGATTTGGTGTTAATTTGGAATGCTAGGTTGGAGGATAAAGGAACACATGGAAAATTTGATCCAATCTAGCTAGGGTCATATCTAATTCATGAGAAATGGGGCCAAGATTCATATATTGTGAAAGAGTTAAATGGTGATGTTCAGGAATTGCCAGTTCATGGACAATTCTTGAAGATATACTTCAATTGAAGGTATTTTATTTTCCATGAATAGTAGTTAGGTTTGTATAAATTGTAATTTCTTGTATAGTTGCTTGCCCCTATTCCATTTTGTTTTAGTTCCTAGGGTTTTTTCCTATGGCTCTCAATTGTTCAAAAAAATTTCCAATAGGTGGTCTGCTTTAAACTAGTGATTCTAGATTCTTGATGTGTCTACAAGAGCCACACATCCCTAGACAGAGCCACTGTTAGCAATTGAAAGAATTTCCATGGTTTTCTATCTTTTATCTAGTCTTTCCTTGCAAAATTTCATGGCCCTAGCATGTTTCTCCTAGTCCCTGTAGTCATTTTATTTCCATGGCTTTGAAACCCTTAGTTCAAATTTTTGAAAAACTAGTCATTGGTAAGAAATGCCCTGGCCCTGTTCTAATTCTTCATTACCTTTACAGGCCACTTAAGTATTGTTAAATGCATGTGCACATTTCTTTTCCCCATTGGTCACGTATTCATTTATTCCTTAGATGGTTTGTCTTTTATTTCAGTGAGCTAGTGATTACCTACTTGTCGCTAGTTCTCCAAGTTTCCTGGCAGTTTATCTTTCCTCTCGGTGGTTGGGCGAACACTATGTTCATGTATTCTCTTGTTTTCGGGTGGTTATCTCTTAACTATTTGGGACTTGGCATGGTAGCTTCCTTCTCTTTAGTCATGTGTTCATGTGGTCTCCAGGCCTAGGTTTTCTAACACCATCTCGATCTAATGGTGGTCATATGTTCTCAAGAGATGTGTCAGAGTTATGTGCTTTTATGCCAGCCATTGATTTTATTGCATGACATAGCCTTTCTTTTCAAGTGGGTCCACATGCCAGGTGTGCTGATTTGGTAGTATCTAATTGGTTAATGGGAGTATGAAGTGGAATCCTATCAGTGGGACCAATTTTCTTGGCGTCCTGGTAGGTTAAAGTTTGGTCTGATCTTGTGGTTGTCATTATTCCGCCAGGATGACATGCTCAACCTTTAACAAAGCGGTATAGCAATAGCTCTTGATTCTTGTAAAGGAGTAGTGGGTCTAAGGTGACACATATACACAGTTGGTGATATTTTATTGCTCCATGTATTAACATAGTGGCATGTTGTCAGTGGGACCTAAGTTTCTAGCTTGTTAGAGGGTCCTAACATTGTCAATCGATTGATGATGGGTGTATGTTCTTATGGGTTTTGTCAGAGTTTCCAAATCTTGCGACATTTATTGATTTTGTATCCTGTAAGAGGGTTGTTAGGAAAAGGAAAGATTCTTTGATCAACAATTGTCTTATGATCTGATGGAATCTTGGAGGGCTATGTGAAGATGAGACAATCATTGATCTTCCTGGTGCAGGCTTGGTTAAATTTCTTTAGTCTTTTCATGGTTCTGATATATTACAAGGGTTCACTCATTTACATAGTAAAATAGCAGTGTTCTAAAAAAGTTGGTAGTTCAGCGAACAAGCATTCACCTAATCACTAAAATATCTGGTGGTAGTATAAATTTTTCCATGAATGGTCGATTTCCCTTCAGTCACTTGTTCGCTAGATGTTACTAAGATAAGTTAGGTTTCTTTTGTTCACTCATTCACTGATTAAGGTGGTAATGTTCCAAAAGGTTTAGGGACTCAGTGAACAAGTGTTCACGTAATAACTAAATAATTTAGAAAAGGCATAAAGTATTCTATGACTTGGAGGTATCCTTCAATCATCAGTTCGCTAAGAAGGGACTGAGGTCAAATATTTTCCTTTGTTCACCAGTTCACTGGGTTAAGAGGTGGTTAAGATTTTCATTCCGTGAATAGGAAATTCCTTGTCTCATGTTTGCTAGAGGTAAGCTTGAGGTGTCTTGTTGAGTTAAGATCATAAAAGAGGCCTGTGAATTAGAGGGATCAGATGGTCAGGACTTAAAGTTGAATCAGATTCAAATGTGGACCGTCGATTTGCTACTGTCACCTGAAACTGACTATTTGTTTTCAAATTCAAGTTTCTTGGAGGATTTCTCAGCGATAGAAAGGACCAGAATTGAATGTTTTCATGGCCAAATTTGATTTGTGTGGTGGCACTTGTTGTTATAGTGTGGTCTAGGGTGTTCCATGATCATTTGTAGGGGTTTGTACCTTGTTCTTTGTGCTTGAGGTGTGTTGCAAGTGGCTGAAAGGGTTGACATTTTTGGCATTTTTGTGATTCTGTCATGCCCCGTAAGGGAACCAGGGAAGAGAACAAAGATTCTCTTTGTTAAAGAAAACCTAAGTAATAATTTATGGAAAAATTTTGAACTTTAAAAAGAATTATGTAATCAAAACTTTAACTTAGATTCCTTCCAAGGTTCCCTTTTCATTTAAATGCATGATTCATTCAAATCCATTAAGTGAACTAACAACAAGATTTAATTCTCAAATCAAACTGCATCATATCTTAAGAAATACAAAATATTTTCATTTCAACTTTCCATTTAGAAATCATCTATATTCCTAAGTATCCTTTATGAACCATGTAACTTATAAAATTTATCCAACTCATTTGATACATTAAAATATACTACATTTGGTTTTTCAATAGCTTCACTTAAACAACAATAATGAAAGCATGTTACATAATTTGGAATGTTACAAAATCCTTTTTCTTTCCAACATACATCTTAAACATAAAGTTCACATTTCCCTTTTCCCTTCTTCCTAAGTCTACCCATTCCAATTACATCATTTTGAAATACATCATTGATTACATTGCATTCAACTCCTCATAAAAAGGTAACAAGATTATGCATCATGAAATATAATCACAAGGCCTTCATTCTTCAAATCTGGTACATAAGCAAGCATGAATCTTCAAGCATGTATCTGCAAAAGATACCTAGATAAAAATGCTTACCACCCAACCACGTGGGTACCTATAAGGCCCACTCCCCCATGCTAGGAGATAAACACCAAGGTCCACAAAGAAAGAATAGCTAGGCCAAACCTAGGGTTGGGTAATCTTTCCCAAAATAGCAAAATGAAAAGAGAGTCAAAGTATAGATCTTTCCCAAAAGGTTCTAAGGCTTGGGTAGAAACTCTAAGAAACAACCTAAGTTAGTGTCATCGCATAGCCCTCACCCCTTGGGTTGTCCTGGTACTAGCCACTCTGGGCCCCGGCCCCCAAGTAGGCACATGCGGGATCGAATGCCTTTCATACAGACAAGTGCCATTCGATCGTACCTACGCATAGGTACCTTCTCCCACTCCCATCCATAGCCTTTACTAGCACTAATGGCATGGGTGAGGCACATTTAATCTTTTTAATGTTTTAACCCATTCCCATCAGTTTAATTAAATTTCCACTTGTTAAATAACTCTTCAGTCGGTTATCCTAGTTCTAGCCACTTTAGGGCCCCGGCCCCGCACTGAGAGCCACTCACTAGGTGTCGTTAGGTTTTCTACCCTCAACCCATACATCACAATTACATCATACACATAGTAAAAACATATTGCAAACACATTTGAGAACTACTATCAAGGATTGAAAATAATAGGATAGTTATGTATGTTTAGAGAAATTAGGTATGTTAAGAATGTTTAGAATGTCTTGACTCTAAACCCTAAACTACTCCTTACAAACATTCTATCTCAATAAAGACATCTAAATGTACTGAAAATAATCTCCACTAAAGAAGGAATGAACAATCTTCAGGTTTAAACAAAATTTCTTTCTAAACCTAAAACCTGGCTAATCCTGAAAATTGACTAAGTCTGATTTAATTAAAAATCTGAAATTTAAAAGCTACAACTTAACTCCTAGGAACCTGAAACCTATTCCAATGGATTCAAAGGGTACCTAATCCCTTTATACAAGTATAACTTAAAGTATAAGAAATTAAAGTACGTATCCCTTTATCCTCGGTTAGCACACTACCGACCTAGCTCGGTTAACACACTACCAACCTAGCTCGGTTGACACTTTACCGACCTCACTCGGTTCACACATTACCGACCTTGCTCGGTTATCACATTACCGACTTAACTCGGTTACCACTGAGCTGACCTAACTCGGTTACCACTGAGCCGACCTAACTCGGTTACCACTGAGCCGACCTAACTCGGTAAACACATTACCGACCTTACTCGGTTAACACACTGAGCCGACCTAACTCGGTAAACACATTACCGACCTTACTCGGTTAACACACTGAGCCGACCTAACTCGGTTACCACTGAGCCGACTGGAACTGCAGAGAACGACTGTCAACTTTGTCTTGCGGGTAAAACTGGGTGTTATGGGGACTAAGGTTGCCTAATATGAGCACGACCCATTTGAGATATCCTAGTTTCCCTTCAGAAAGGGCCCATCAATCCTCCCTATCTATCTAACAAATATATTCTAGATCTGGGAAAAGAAAGGGTGGCACATATATGGACATGAAACAGTAAGGTTGCAACAAAAGTTCTAAACTCTGGAAGCGTTCATAATACATCCAGTGACAGTAAAATACACTACCCTACTAGAGAGGTTTCACCACAGTGAACATACAAACATTTGTAAAATAACTTTCCACAAACACATTTCAAATACACAAAAAATAAAGCATATATATATATTTTCAACCATAGCACAATATACAGAAATTTTTCCAGAATCTAGATTTTACATTCATTCTACAAGATAAATCTACTTCTCAGGATGGATTCCAACCTGGAGTCCTGTGAAGACCAGTTGGAGAAGAAGGAAGATCAAACCCTCTCCAATGTTTTCCAACACTCCTTGAATCCTTTTGCTCGCAACCTTCCAGCCTCTACCCGTAACAATCCAAATGCCAAACTCACAGGATAATTTTTCTACCACAATAATAATAATAATAATAATCCTCTTCTCCCAACTCCCTTTTACAGAGGAAATCTTTCCTGTAAATAGGATGGAGGAGGTGGTTGCATAGGTAATCCAACTGGTGCAACCATCTCAACTATCCATCCGTTAAAGAGATGGTTTTGAAAACTCATTCCCGTAAAGGAATAAATAAACTATAATCTAAGTCCTTAAATTTAAGGATATTAAAATAAGTATTATAATCTTAAAACAATTTATTAAATTATTTAACTATGGTAATAGGATAATCCTATTTACCATACTGCTAATTGATCTAATTATTTATTACTATAATAAATGATTACATGGTAATAATTATATATAAATATATGTGTGCACCCATATGCCTATGTGTACATATATTATTATTATTATAAATATTATTACAAGCACAATATTATTATTATAAAACATATTATTATTTTTATTGCTACAGACTCTTTGTCATTATTAGTATTATAAAATAATACCATAAATAAGGTACATTATTATTAATGTTAAACATTAGAATAACATTATTATAAACTATATGGTTTATTCATACCTTAATCCCCATTCTAAAATATATATGCATATTTTAAGTAGCCACTAACATAGGTTAGAATTTTACCACTATTATTATTTAAAACCTCTTATTATTAATATTTCCTTAGACATCAAAATACCATAAAATTAATCCTTATCATGGGTATTAAAACCATATGATTTAATTGCACTCAAAAATCACTCCTAATGAGATACGCTACTAAATCATACCCTCCAATGAGCAATAATCTACATCCATGATCTACTAACAGAATTGAACATATCATGAAGGCAAGAACTAGCTACAAGATCCACAATTCCATCAATTACAAAACCACATAAGACATTCACACAAGGGACTGACTCGACACTTCCCACCTAAGGATAAAAGGATCAAAGGTGAAGTTTCTTCCTGTGGACCTGGTGATACCTCCGTAACAACAACTGTTGGCATTAAGCAATATTGCCACTAGTGACAACACTTATTAGCATTCTGGGTGTAAACCGAGAAGACAGTGTAAACCAAGCAGACAGTGTAAACCGAGAAGACAGTGTAAAACCGAGAAGACAGTGCAAACCGAGCAGACAGTGCAAACCAAGCAGACAGTGCAAACCGAGCAGACAGTGCAAACTGAGCAGACAGTGCAAACCGAGCAGACAGTGCAAACCGAGCAGACAGTGCAAACCGAGCAGACAGTGCAAACCGAGCAGACAATCAGGACAATGAAAACCGAGTAACATCTTGTCTACCGAGTCACCAATGCTTACCGAGTTC
The DNA here is from genome assembly GCA_027943335.1 of Chamaecyparis obtusa. Classification (NCBI taxonomy): domain Eukaryota; kingdom Viridiplantae; phylum Streptophyta; class Pinopsida; order Cupressales; family Cupressaceae; genus Chamaecyparis; species Chamaecyparis obtusa. The sequence continues at coordinate 440,238 of BSBK01004567.1, read as the reverse complement.
AATACCTACCGAGTGATCAGTATGAACCGTGCCTTCACTTCTACCAAGTGCATGATGATGCCGAGTAATGCAGTGGACGCCGAGTATCAGAAAGTCACCGAGTCAGTGTGAAGGAACCGTGTAACCATATTTGGGCCGACTTAGTAGCACTTGTGTTTATTTGTCAAGCCGACTGTGCAATTGTAATTGTAATTAATTGTTTGAAACCTGTATATAAACAATGATGTAGAAATAAAAGATATATGCACAAGTAATGAAATATATGATATAGAATATATAAAAGAATAAGCGAATTGCAGAAGGCTTCAGAAGTATAAGATACAGAAAAGACAAATTCATCACAGAAGGTGATCAGTACATCAGCGAATCTCATTCAGAAATCCAGTTGCAAAGCAGAGATCTACTGTTTCATTCTAACAGGTGAATCAGTACTAAATCCTTTAACCGGGTAGACTTAACAGTCTTTGTATAAATCTCTTTACGGAGTGCATACTTCACTGTATGTTTGTAAATCCTTTAACAGGGTGGATTTAGCAATCCTTATTGCTCCTAACAGGGCAGATCATCGGAAGTGATCAAATTGTAAGCCTTAACTGGCCAACTTTATTCTGCAGTATTAAAGCTTTGTGGGTTTCATCCCCACCCCAGTTTTACTTTCTTTTGGAAGGTTTCTGGGTAACCAAATCCATGTGTCTTTATTGTGAATGCTTTTTAAGTTTCATGCTTTCTGTATGCAAAGGTTAAAAGTAAAATACATGTTAAAATTAGAAAAGAATTTGGAGTTACTGATTCACCCCTCCCCTCTCAGTAACTTGGTTAATTCCTGAATATTTCCAACAACAACAATGATCGAGGATTTTGAGGGATCGCTCAGACCTGTGAAGCCAGGTGGAGACAACACCCGGTACCTGCAGTCCTGCATCACCAAGAAGAGATACATATATATACATATGGAGATACAAATCAGATATATGCAAGCAGATGACTAGGATCGATACATCGTGTGGACCTCAACTAAGTGAGTAACTACGACTTCGTCCTGGAGTCATGAAAAACACATCAGACACATCCATGAAACATAAAACATCATGATAGTGGTTAGATTCAAATAATCAGGTTAGATCCATATAAAAATAGATAATTTTATAATCTCATAAACATGTAATTACTAAGCATAAATGAGCATATTCATCATGTCATCATCCAAAAAACATAAATGTAAATGTATAGTCTTGACCATAATAATAATAAAATGTCCAAATCAGAAAAGTCTAAGTATCACCATAGGAGAGGTATTACAGATTCTCAGTACCTTCTCAGTGAGATTTTTCATGATTGGAATCACTTCGCGATCTATTTTCTCTTGGCTGACTAGTTTTTGTCCCTTGTAATTAATTTGTGACCATTTCTAGTGGGTCTAGTGGGTAAAACCCTAACTCTAGTCACCCGAAGCTTGATGCATCCTCTTTGAGGTTTCCAAGGTAATTAGTGGTGGTATATATTACAAAATTTTTGACTAAGTGCAGGTTCCAAAAAACTTCTTTTGGTCCCTAGTTGTTAATGGTCTTATACTGAAAGAGGAGCTAGATTTTGGGTCTTTTTCCTATCTTTGTATTTCTCTAATATTTTGATTTTGAATATGTTAATGAGAATGCTATTGAGTTCCAATCTCACATTTGTGTATGTCTTCTTGTTTCGGTTCTAAGCTCATATATGTTAGTGTCACAAAGTGTATTAACATATGGTAAACAAAGAGTATTGTGAAGTCATCTCTAAGTTCCTAACAAAGTTAGGATTAAAGTCTTTTAGGTGAGTTTAGTGAGTTTACAACCAAGTAAGAATCTAATGTCCTTGTGTTAGAGGGAGAGGGGTAATAGGAAAAGCACTTATCCTAAGCCCAGGAGTGTTTGATTTAAGATCTTCAGTTGATGTATGTAATTAGGTGACTCTTTGCCCTAGGTTAAGGCACTAGTCCATCCTCCAGAGGCATTTTCATTGTCATCAACCACACACACACAAATTAAATGATAAAATCTTCAATCAATTAGTAAGGGGTATAGTTGTATATTATTTTGTGATTCCTTTGAAGAAGTGAATCAAGGGTACACCCACCTGAGCATTAAGGCTCAAAGTGTAGGAGGATCTCTTTTGATCCTTGTTAATTGGCCCTCTTCTTTGTAGACTTTGGAGTGGTGATAGAGTCAAATTTTTATTAAAGTTATCCATCAAAGTATAAATCTACAAGTTGAAGATCAAAGGGAACTCCCAACACCGTCTTCATTGTAGCTCTTTGAATTCACAAAAATTACAAATGACACTTTCTTTTTCTTTTTTTTTGTTTATAACTAAAGGGGTGTCTCAATTATGACATCATCATTGATATTACGACACCTTCAAGCGCACTTACAAAAAAGAACACAAAAAAAAAACAAAAATTGTACTAGCATCGCAAATTGGCATCGAAATTGGACCCCAAATGTTGTAGTGATTGAGTTTGATCTTTGTATTTATAAGTTCTTACATCCATGGTGTTTGGATGATGTAAATGCTCTCATTTAGAGAGGTAAAGAAGATGATACTTGGCATAGCTAAGAACTTGGTGGTATTGGTACAAGGATGAGTCATGGTTTCGATGGGTGTGCCTTCCTACTATTTTTTTGAGGTCATCTATTGTTGGTGTACTTCATTATTTTTTAACTACAATATGTGGTCTTTTCATGAACACTTGGAAGATGTCATGTGATATTTTCTAGTAGGTTGGTTATAGTTTGCAGATTATTTCAAGCGATTACTACACCTTTTATGTGTTGATTAATAGATTTCAATCAACTTTTAGTTGACATTTCTCATGCAACATGTGTATTTCTCTATAATTATCTTCTATTTTTTTACCCATCAATGGTTTTTGGTGTGTTTTATTGGAATATGGGTTTTTTTTTTCATGGTGAGTTTTTGTATGGGTTGGTTGTATGGGAATAAATATAGTAATGTTGTATGGTTAGTTAGATGTGATTAGAAACTAATTATGCTTTCTATTGCACCTTTGGTGATTGTCTATTGGCAATTTATTACCACAGGATTTGGTAATTATGTTTGGATACGGAAAGTAGAATTTAAGTGGAAGGTTGTTTACATTAAAAGTCACCAAGCTAAGGTTGTTGATGGGGTTACCAAGTTATTATTTTAAGCATAAGTGTGAATAATTGGCATGTGTACTCTACATGAAGAAAGATATAAGATGTATCTAGCAAGAGTTGTTGATTTGAGATATGGGACTCTTCAAGAGATAGAGTCTTTAGTTTTTATTTTAGTCTTTGTAATTGTTACCCAAATTTTCCTATACATGCAAATTTTGCTAAAATCTATCCCCAGGTCTCTTTTTTCACCTTGCCAGGCATCCCTAAAATTTTCATGAATTTATCTCTTGTTTCCTGGCCTCTACAATCTTTTTAATTCCCTGGTCTACAATTTAAATATTTGAAAAGTAGTCATTGGTGCTAATTTAACCCTGAAAACCCTAGGCCTTGTTATATTTTTGAGTTACTTTATCAGCCACTTAAAATCCTAAAATACCCATGTGCGCTTTTCATTCATTAGCTGGTCGCTAGTTCTCCAACTCAGTCGGTGGTTACCCCTTTTATTCAATGATTCAGAAATTTCATTCTCTCTCTTAGTCACTTAATGTTTGGTGGTTAGGACTAAATGGTCAGTGACTTAGTGAATGGTTTGCCTTTCCTTAGTTGCAGGTTCTCTAAGTATTCTGGTGGTTACCTTTTTCTCTCAGTGAACTAGCGACTCTGAGGATTGCCTTTCAGTCGGGCGTTCACTAACTGAAACCCCAGGGTGGACTAAAGGCTCAGTGATTCTGCGAATGCCTTGTTCATGTATTTTTTAGACTTAACCAAGGTTAGGAATTCTATTTGGTGACTGAGTGATTCTTCCTTTGGCTGTGCATTTTCTAAGGCTTCTGGGGTTAGATTTGTAGTGGGGTCCTAGTTACTGAGATCAACAATTGTCGTGAGATCTCATAGGGTCTGTTAGAGGCTTACGATCTTATGACAACCATTGATCTTCCCTTTTGCTCAGCACTTCATGAAATCTATGGGTCCATTTCCATGTTGTCCTACATGGAGGCTTTCCATTGGTTGAGAGATGGTGAGTTGTCTTATTTTCAAAGTGGGCCTGGTAGACTATGTTCAGATGATCCTACGGCTGGTGCATGATCTCATGCATTGTGTCAGAGCCATGAGAGTATGCACCAACCGTCAATCTTGATTTATGTTAGACCTTCCTTTGGTGGGTCCTTATACACTGACATGCTTGAATTTGATTGGTCTGCATGGTGATGACTAGATTTTTAGTGGGTCCATTTGTCAGAGTGGCCATGGTCTAATATAAATCTATGGCTAGCATAAAGGGGTAAGGAATATTCAGCGGCCATGAGATCATGTGCCCACTATTAGATCAGAATCTTATCTTTAGTGGGTCCATCATTAGAAGGCTTGTCGAGGTGTCTACTAATGGGGTGGTCAAGAACAAATAGAAAATTGACATGTGGAGATGGACCCAAGGTTAACAAAGTTTTGGAGGCTCCGATAAGTTCCTTTTGGTCGCGTATTCATGTGATAAGATAGCAATGCCCTAAATGATTTGGCGAGTGCATGAATGTGTATTCATAGAATCTTAGAATTAATTAGTAAAGCCCTAAATTTCTCAGTGATCTAGCAATCATCTTTAGTCACCATTTTGCCAAATGTAGGCCAGATTCTCATAAGCGGTTAAGGGTATTCTGTGAATCGACGAATGAAGGATTTCTCTTGTTCACGGGATATAAACAAGGTTAGCCGGAAGGATCAGAGACTCAGTGAAAACCTTGTTCGTTGAATCACTTGACCAGACCAGGGTAGGCCAATGTATTTCACAACTTAGAATTCTTCAGTCATGTAGTTGTGGAATAACTTAAAGAAAGAGAAGTTCAAAGTGGGGCCAAACTGCGAGGTGTGCTAACGTGCTAATTGTTCATTGGTCCTCGTATTACTGATATGGACTCAAAATTTTTGAAGGGTTTTGCAACCATTTCAAATTTAATCTGACCCATTTTTTTGTTGAAAATTAAAAGAGATTGACGGTTATGTTTTAAAATGACTGGCTAGCTATTAGTTTTCAAAAATTCAAATGTGTCGAAGATGGTTTTTTGCCAGTATTCAATTTGTAGGCCACAAGTGGCAAGGTAGCTCAAAGAATTTATGTCTCCAAGACATTTGTAGTTGAAAGAAGATGATGAGAAAGTCTGGGTGGCCATCATGGGTCAATTCTTGTCTCAGAAAAGTACCAGCTTGAGCATTCATGGTGAGACTTTTGTGTAGGAAGGTAGATGAATCTAGGTTACTTGTCCACAAGTTGATGTAGTACAGAGATGGGCACATAATATCTAATGGGCCATATTTTTAGAGTTACATTCATGATCAAACTTTGTAAATGTAGGGTTTATTATTCTAATGTAAAATTCATGAAACCCTAGTTAGGTTTTGACTCTTGCCTGCATGTAGTTGGGCATGTATATATTGTATTTTTTGAGCTTTTGAGCTCAGAGTTGGACAATTTGTAGAAGAAATTCATCTTTTCTTAAGGGTCATGTATGGTATCATATCTACCCTCTAGCTTATAGAGTTGTATTTCTCCCATTGATGAATTCAAATATTGTAGAGGTATTTTGTGACAATTCTTCATGTCCCTATGCTTCCCTATCTGAGTTTATCTCTTATTGAATTGAAGTATATGATGTTTTTAGTGGTAATCTTAGGGTTCCTGATCCCTCTTACTTTCTATAATTGTGTGTGTTATTGTGTTTTATCTAATTTAGATTCTTTTGTGGGTATACTTCAGCCCCCTAACAATCTTTTCTCAATCCTACACCGAGTTGCAGAAGTGAATGTCTACTTGTAGGTCATAAATTGTGTCTTATGTTCAGAATCTTCTATGAAATACTTATGCAAGCCTATTCAGTAAGTTGTGACCTACTAGACCTAAGACTTTCATTGATTTTATTCCTCTATACTGAGATCCAAACCCTAATTTTAGTGTATGACCTAGGAGGTAGTTTGCTTTCATTAATTTCCCTTTCCAAGCATTCCTTCTATCCCTTTCCCTCAAAAGTTTACTTTCATGTCTAGAAGAAAATTAAGGTGATTATCCAAGAGGAACTAGCCTAGAACCTAGAGGTCTCATCTTAGTTAGCATAGGTCCCACAACCTAGAGATGATTCCCATGTTATACTAGGTTATCAAGACTATGAGAGCTTGAGACAAAGGCACAAACTTAGTGTATAACAATTTTGGCATGCCTGGTTGGACAAGAAGTTATTCAAATTCAAATTATGTTCTCTCTGATATATAGATTGCATACTATAGACTTTTAGAAGTTTTCCTATCAATTATATCTAGTGGCTCCATTGGGGGAAAGATCAGGGGTAACCTTGTTCAAGGTTTATGAGAAAGATTGAGACTAGGAGCTCAAAGCCTGCTAAATTTTTAGAGTTGCCCTCAAGGAGAAGTCACAAAGGTAGGTCAACTCAAAGAACATCCCCTGTAAGGAGAGTTCAGTCTACACCTCCTAATACTTTAGAAAGGAGAACTTTTCCCTTTCATTCTAGAAGAAGAGGGAGATCTCTAACCAAAGATCTAGAGGAGGATTCAAATCCAGTAAACACAGCTCATATAGTTGTTAATCTTTAGATTCCAACTCGTACCATGGCTAGAGCATTTGGATTTTCACCCTTCAATCAGGGTAGCCCATTGAACTTTTCCCAACATCATGATGTGCCCTTGGTGGAACTTAAGAGTATTCTTGATTTCATAGGTGAAGGATAGATAACTGCTTTTGAACACATAAGAGATGTGACCACCATCTGCAACATACACAACATTACTCAAGAGGATGTGGCCACAAAATTATTAGCAGCCTCTCTAAAAGGTAATGCTCTAGAATGGTTTAGAACTTTAACTTCCAGTTGTATTACATCATGGGATGAGTTAGGGGATGCATTAAGAAAATATTTTGAGGATAAATTAGATAACTTATCTCTAGTTGAGTAGTTAACAACTATTAAGAGAGACCCTCAAGAGAAAATGATAGATTACAATAGTAGATTCCTCAAAACATGGAATAGAATTCCAGTCTCTATGAGACCATCAGCTGACCATTCTTTTCTATATTACTTAAAAATCCTAAATGGTCAAATTTCTATCATGATTTAGTCTATGGGTGGTGCTTCTCTACCCCAAGCTTTTGACATAGCTGTCAGGGCTAAAAATTATTTGATTCAAGCAGACATGATTGCTAGAAGGCCACTAGTGCCCATTTTTCCTAGCCTTCAACCCATTGCACCTACCCAAGTACCCACATTCACCCCTATTCCTACCATATTAGCACCCTAAGCTAGTACTAGTGGCTAGGAGGCAACAACTAGTCTCTCTCAAGAGTTACAAGAAATAAGTAGTCAGCAAACTAGTATACAAGAAATGACCAATTTGTTGTAGACCTTGACTAAAGAGGTCAAAAATTTGAAGAAACAAGGTCAAGGAATCAGACCACCATTTCAGTCACAAGGCCAAGGTCCTAATCAACAATATCAGAATCAAGGACAACCTTATCAGAAAAATAGGCCACCATACCAAGGAGGTTATCAAGGACAAAGACAAAGTTTTAATCAGAGACCATTCCAACCATATAACCCTGCACCTCTAAATTCTACAAATCCAGTGAGGGATATGGTTTCTAGCCAAAATAATATGGCCATGGAGAATGAATGTTGTTTTCCTTGTAATCAGCCTCACAATCAAGCTACATGTTCAAATGGATGGATGAACCAAGCTCTAATGGTTCAAAATGCCTCACAAGCTCAATCAGAGGCCTCATCCAGTGGGTCAGTTCCTCAACAAGAATCACAAGAAAATGAGACTACTCTTTTCAATTGGGAGCAACTAGACTTCAATGGAGTCAATGATGAAGTTTCCTTTGTTGCCTATACAAGAGCAAAGAGAAGAGCTCACGACATGGAGAGAGAAGAGTCTAATGCCAAAGCCACTACATCTATAGAGCCACTACAACAAGCTAATCCCATCACACCTAAGGAGGCTCCTTCCATTACAAGTAAAGAAAGCCAACATTCTAAAGAAGTGGAGCCCATCATTCCAAAGACACAACAAAGAGTACACACTGTGACACCTTATAATATCATGGACAACATGAAGGTTAATGTCACCATGTCCATGTGGGACTCTTTGGCTCTTCCAGGACAACCTAAAATTTTGAGAAAGGCCATGACAGAAGTAGCAACTCCTCAACCTGCAAAAGAAGCTGCAAAGCTAGTGTTGGTTAACACTGATCAAGAAAAGGAGACTCCAAGTAACAACTCCAAAAGCAATGCCATTCAAGGTAGGAACTCAAAGCCACCTCCCTTTTATGTATCTTTAATTATTGGAAAATGTTTAGTACATAATTGTATGGTAGATAGTGGAGCTACTAGCATTGTAATGCCTAAGAAAGTAGCTAACCAATTAGGACTAAAATATGAACCCTTCCTGTTAACACATGCAAAAAATTTCATGGCTTCACTATCTTTCCCCTGGTCCCTGCAATCATTTTTCATGTCTCTAGCTAAAACCCTAAGTAGAATATTCAAAAAACTAGCCATTAGTGCAAAAAACCCTTTCTTTTAACCCTAGCCTTGTTATAATTTCAAGTTAACTTTTCACGCCACTTAAACCTTTTATTTGGATGTTCTATTTAAACGGGTTAACTTTTTGTTGTGCGGTTAGGTTCTTCATGTGTTGGTAGGGTCCCCTTTATATTTTGTAAGCACCCATGTTTTAAATTTTTCCTAAGCCCTATAGCTCCCTATTGAAATATTTTCCCTAAGTCATGCTTTAAAATTTTCCTATGTTTCGGCAACCTTTATTTTCCCTGGGCCTAGCTCTGACACCATCTCCATCTAACAATGGGCGTATCTTCTCAAGCGATGTGTCAAATGCATAAGATCTTGAGATGACCATCGATTCTTTATATGGCGTAGCCTTTTTCTCATGCGGGTCCACATGCCAGGTATTCTAATTTGGAGGTTTTTTATTGGTCCATGTAGTATGATGTGGAATCCTATCAGTGGGACTGGTCTTCTTGGCATTCAGGTGGGTTAAAGTCTATTTTAATCTTGTGGCTATCATTATACCTGTTGGTTCTATTCCTTGGAGGACCAAACTTGAATCAAATGGTTGGGCTTGAAACACAGGTTAGGCACTCAAGCTTGACAAGAAAAACAAACCAATTGATGAGGATAGAGAGAAATCCTCCTTCTTCTTTGAGCTCCACATCACTCAGGTGGGTATTGCATTGTCTACACATTCAAAACACCTCATGACAAACTAAAGGTCTACAGACAGATTAATGTGGAATAGCAATCAATCTCCTATAGGTATCCTGTACCCTAATGATAGAAAATCTCATGCAATAGCCCTACTTGCATGGAATGAGACTGAAAGCTAGAGACCTATCCTAACAAAAAGAAAGGGAAAGGGTGGAGTTGAAGGGAAATGATTTTAAAGATGGAATGAAGGGACCCCTGAGATACCCTAAGTCTCTCATAGACTAGTGCCTTATCCAATGGGCCACAGAGTCAAACACCTTATTGCAAGAGAAAGCTATGAAACAAGAACACAATATGCTCAATGTGTTGATGCTTGACATCAATCACACACCATGACCAAACCTCAACTTAGCACCCACCTGTGTATTTAAGTATGTTATTATCCACTCAAAGGATTTTAACCCTCCCTTTAGAAGAGACTTATAAAAAGATAATACATTAAATAGCATCCACTGTAAGACAAGCATGAGATATCTTTGACACCTCAACTCATACATACATAAACACTAACCCTAAACCAGTTATCCCTGCGAAGACAACTCCACTTGCAAGCACATAGGCAATGCAAATAGTAAAACTAGACACCCTTGATGTATGATTAATGAGTCCAAAATTCAAACGAAGATAGCTTGGTAACAGTAAGTGTATATTAAATTTTCATGGATAAAACTAGTCTGTTACAATATGTATTGTGTTCTTAGAACCAACAAGAGAAAGAGGAACACTCTATATGAAAAGAAGAAGAGAAAAATCTACAAGAAAAGGATCCTTTAGCATGGAACCAATTCTCCTCAAAAATTTGTAGAAGAAGGAACCCTTACAAAATTGAACAACCTACAATTTATACCACTGGTTACCTTGGGATCCCAAATAGTAGGATGTAACAAGCTATGGGTAACCAAGGTTAGGATTTCAACTACCCAACCAATCAGAACCAATCAAAAATTTATTGCAGGGGTAGGAAACCAAGAAATCTTAGCGAAACAAATCAAAGATGATCTCCAATTATGATAATTCTTAGATCAGTATACAGAAGATCACAAATCTACCAAGAGAACAAGTCAAATCAACCACCCTAAAACACACCTCAAGCCATTCCTTGTTCATTCCTTACATGGTATAGTTCCCTGCAAATGATCATCACACCCTGGACCATATTGCAATGGCAAACAAATTACTTCTTACCAGTCCCACTCACTACTGCACTGAAATTCAGTCCTTTCTATCACTGGAAACCCTCAAAAAATTCAAATTTGAAGTCAAATGACTATGCATTTCATGGGCTTTATGTTCCTCAACTGTTTTCCCTTACTTGCACAATCACGCAGTCATCAACTTCACCACCATAGGAAAATGGGCTATATATTTTCTTGGTTGCATGATCGCAAGGCACCAAACTAACCTTTGTGATCATGCGATCATGGTCTCCTAGCCACACTCAACAGTCAATCACCAACCCTTTGCAAAGTCCTTAGCCCCACCACCTGATAGTGACCAATCAAAACTGAGCACACTGGCAAAACCCGCACAGTGGACACACCTTAACTCTGCAACCGTGATGTCCAAACAATGGTCGCATGGTCACATAGCCAAAAATTGGGCTGTGCAAACATGCGACAAGCCTCCACATCACTAAAACACCAACCCCACTTATCTGGTGAACTAGTTACTGAAGAACTTCTGCCAGTTCGTGAGACACTATCCATCATCGCTAAAAAATTTAGCGATCACATGACCACTGTTCACTGAATCACCAAACAAACTAGTGAATCACCTTTTTATTGCGTGAATGTGTGAACACATTGAATTTTGTCGACACTACTAGATCTTTATCCACTCCACCAAACCTCAGACCCCACCTGGGTCCACCTGATGCCATGTGTGATCATGCCATTTACTGTAACCACTGAGTCACCTGACATAGGACCCACTACCCGCAAGCCCAAGATCAAATGGCGGTCACATGATTGTAAGGGATGAAAATATTCTTTATGATCACATGCCCATCGTAGATCAAAAGCCTCTTGAAAACTTGGGCCCACCACGTGTATCCACCTTCCTACTGCATCAATGGCTCTAGTTAAAGCATAGAGACTAAAAGGCTTGCATCTTTTGCTCATGGTATAGCGACAACCATTGATCTTTGTCACCTGTTAAACATCTATCAGACCCTAGCTGATAGACCTACTAGGACATGTGTCATCCGATCGCATGGTCACATGTCATAAATTCTTGACATGCGATCATGCGACAACCAATCATTTGAAACCCTTTGAAGACCCAGGCCCACCATCCATCACACTTGCGTAGTTAGGGAATGCCAGCAAATAGGAAACTGTGAGGTTCAAAACACACAAGGTTTTTGATGCCAAAAGATAAGTGCACAAAAGCTAGAAGGCACAATGTTGAAAACAATGAAGGTTTTCACATAAACCAAAAACATCATCAATTTTCAAAAATACGGTGGGTTTTCGACACTGTGGCAGATTCTAAAATAATTTTCTAGTAGACTTTAAAACTTGAATAACTTTCTAGATTTGGTGATTCAGCATGTGCAATTTGGACTAGAGCAAGGTGAAACATTGGAGAACACAGGGCTAAGGGCACTTCAAGAAAACTTGCAAGGCAATAGGCCATTTTCATAAGATTTTTGCAATGACAGAAAAATGGACTAACAGTGGCTCTAGTTGGGGATGCATATCTCTTGCAGGCATGGAAAAGATTCAAAATCATTGTGAGAGTAGACCACCCACAAGACAAAAAGGAAAGGACCTCAAAAAACACAGGGAACATACATGAAAGGGAAACTATGCAAAGTGTACATTTTTTACAAAAACCTACAGTAACAAACATGAGTTAATTCCTGCCTCTGTCAAAAATCTAATTTTCATTTCTTCCTTCATGTGGCACACCATACTTTTTAATTTCACCTTTTTCACTAGGCATGTCAGCATGTTCAATCAGAAAATCAGGAAGAATGAAGTAACTGTCTTCATAGTGCATGTAAAAACTTTTGGCACTCTCTTCCTCTTGCTCACTATGAAGATACAAATCAGTATACCCATGAACAACATCATCAGATAAGAACCTATTCTTCTCCACTGATTCATGTATGCAATCAATTGGAAACACAAAGAACTCATACTCTACCTACTGAAAAGCCTCATCTAGACCCTATCTTTGCATTTCCAGAGGTGTAACCGGCTAGACCTCAAATGAATAGTCATATTGATACCAACAAATGGAAAATGGGCATCTTGATTCAACTAAATTTGAGACCTCCACATGTTCTTCAAACAATGGATTGATAACTCCATGCAATATATCTTGTTGAACATCATGGAAAAAAATGGCTTATAGTCAAATTCTTCATCATATAAAGCATTAGAAAACACTTTAAAATCAGTACCCATCTCATCCTCATGGAGACTCACAACACATGAATAAAAATTAGAACCATATGAAGACTCACTGATATCACATTTAATTACTTTTTCTTTATTTTCATACCTTGAGGATGAATCATCTTCAGCATCTTCACTATCCAAAGAATGTTCACTTCCATTATCACTTTCCTCTTCCCATGTTGCATTTGATTCATATGAAGACACTACACCCTCACTGTCTTCATCACTCTCAACATTAGCACTTAAGGAAATGACCCTAAGTGCATCCTCAAGCCCAAGGCTATCATCACTAAGTATCTAATCTCTAACACATATATAATACCCTTCCCACAAGGCATTTGACCAACTGGTTGACTCAGGAAAACAAAGCTCCAGGAATAAACCAATGAACTCAGGTTCAGGAAACTCAACATCCTCAAGAAGCTTATCATATGCACCACAAATTCTATCATAGAACAAGGATATGGATAGATCCTATTTGCACCCCACCTTCAATCTTACCAACTTTACACAATCCCTAAGGATGCCTTGGTCTAATAATGCAAGCTCCTTATTCAACTTATCCATTAAACTTAATGCAATACTTCCACATAATTTTATCCAAACTGCAACTGAAAACTTGAAGTATGCTAACCTCTACTCACACCTTACTCCTTTTCTTTGTGCGTGATCACTTAATAAGGACACCTTTTAGATCTTGAAAAATACCTGGGAATCTTGTAGCATAAGATTTTGTTGACTGGAAGGCAGGGCAGATCTAAAGCTCACCATGAAGCTCCATCAAATAACTTTGCAATGTAGAGTCACCACCTCCTTGAAGAGGAAAGTATTTAATTATTTCTTCTTCCAACCAACACAAAACTCACTAGGATTTACACACTATCTATCAGGAAAATGCACTAATCAAACAAAGACAAATTAGAGCCACCACTCACAACTAGGTGAGAAAATATCAACAAACACTTTGTTTTTATATTTGACTCTTTTCTAGACTCTCCCCAGTGGAGTCACCATTTTGTTGGTGATTCAGATCAGCAAATCAATCTGGTCAATAAAGATTTTAAATTTACAATATAACCATAACCAAAGATCCTAACAAATATTTTTCTTTTTCATTGTTCTCCCTAGCAGAGTCACCATTTTGTTGGTTCTTTTCCTTCCAACACCAAACTTGAATCAAATGGTTGGGCTTGAAACACAGGTTAGGCACTCAAGCTTGACAAGAAAAACAAACCAATTGATGAGGATAGAGAGAAATCCTCCTTCTTTGAGCTCCACATCACTCAGGCAGGTATTGCCTTGTCTACACATTCAAAACACCTCATGACAAACCAAAGGCTTTCAGACAAATTAATGTGGAATAGAAATCAATCTCCTATAGGTATCTTATACCTTGATGATAGAAAATATCATGCAATAGCCCTACTTGCATGGAATGGGACTGAAAGCTAGAGACCTATCCTAACAACAAGAAAGGGAAAAGGTGGAGCTGAAGGGAAATGATTTTAAAGATGGGATGAAGGGACCCCTGAGATACCCTAAATCTCTCATAGACCAGTGCCTTATCCAATGGGCCACAAAGTCAAACACCTTATTGCAAGAGAAAGCGAAACAAGAACATAATATGCTCAATGTGTTCATGCCTGACATCAATCACACACCATGACCAAACCTCAACTTAGCACCCACCTATGTATTTAAGTATGTTATTATCCACTCAAAGGATTTTAACCCTCCCTTTAGAAGAGACCTATAAACATACAATACATTAACCAGCATCCATTGGAAGACAAGCATGAGATATCTTTGACACCTTAGCTCATACATACATAAACACTAACCTTGAACCAGTTATCCCTGTGAAGACAACTCCACTTGCAAGCACATAGGCAGTGCAAACAAAAAAATTAGACACCCTTAATTTATGATTAATGAGTCCAGAATTCAAATGGAGATAGCTTGGTAACAGTAAGAGTATATTAAATTTTCATGCATAAAACAAGTCTATTACAATATGTATTGTTTTCTCAGAACTAACAAGAGAAAGAGGAACACTCTATATGAAAAGAAGAAGAGAAAAATCTACAGGAAAAGGATCCTTCAGCATGGAACCAATTCTCCTCAAAAATTTGTAGAAGGAACCCTTACAAAACTGAACAACTTGCAATTTATACCACTGGTTACCTTGAGATCCCAAACAGTAGGATGCAACAAGCTATGGGTAACCAGGGTTAGGATTTCAACTACCCAACCAATCAGAACCAATCAAGAATTAATTGCAGGGGTAGGAAACCAAGAAATCTAAGGGAAACAAATCAAAGATGATCTCCAATTATGATAATTCTCAGATCAGTATACAGAAGATCACAAATCTGCCAAGAGAACAAGTCAAATTAACCACCCTGCAACACACCTTGAGCCATTCCTTGTTCATTCCTTACATGGTACAGATCCTTACAAATGATCATCACACCCTGGACCATACTACAACGGCAAAAAAATTACTTCTTACTAGTCCCAATCACTTCTGCATTGAAATTCAATCCTTTCTATCGCTGGAAACCCTTAGAAAATTCAAATTCAAAGTCAAATGGCTACTTTGCATTTCACAAGCTTTATATTCCTCAACTATTTTCCCTTAGTCACACAATCA
This sequence comes from Chamaecyparis obtusa, assembly GCA_027943335.1. Taxonomy (NCBI): domain Eukaryota; kingdom Viridiplantae; phylum Streptophyta; class Pinopsida; order Cupressales; family Cupressaceae; genus Chamaecyparis; species Chamaecyparis obtusa. The sequence goes on along the minus strand of BSBK01004567.1, from coordinate 424,757 downwards.
CATGATCTTCAACTTCATCGCTATAGGAAAATGGGCTATATGTGTTCTTGGTCGCATGATCGCAAGGCACCAAAGTAACCTTTGCAATCATGCAACCATGGTCTCCTAGCCATGGTCGATAGTAAGTCACCAACCCTTTGCAAAGTCCTTGGCCCCACCACCTGTCAGTGACCAATAAAAACTGAGCACACCGGCAAGACCCACATAGTCAACATGCCTTAACTCCACAACCGTGAAGTCCAAATAGTGGTTGCATGATCGCATAGCCAGAAAATGGGCTATGCGAACATGCAACAAGCCTCCACATCACCGAAACACTAGCCCCACTTATTTGGTGAACTGGCAACCGAAGAAATTTCACCAGTTCCCAAGACACTGTCCATCATCGCTAAAAAAATTAGTGATCACGTGACCACTATTCACTAAATCGCCAAACAAACTAGCGAATCACCTTTTTATTGCGTGAATGTGTGAAGACATTAAATTTTGTCGGCACCACCAGATCTTTATCCACTCCGCCAAACCTCAGACCCCACCTGGGTCTGCCTGATGCCATGTGTCATCATGCCATTCGCTACAACCACCGAGTCACCTGACATAGGACCCACCACCCGCAAGCCCAAGATCAAATGGCGGTCGAATGATCGCAAGGGATGAGAATATTTTTTATGATCACATGCCCATCGTAGATCAAAAACCTCTTGAAAACCTAGGCCCACCACATGTGTCCACCTTCCTACCGCATCAATGGCTCTCATTAAAGCATAGAGACTAAAAGGCTTGCATCTTTTGCTCAGGGTATAGTGACAACCACCGATCTTTGTCACCTATTAAACATCTGTTAGACCCTAGCCAACAGGCCTGCTGGGACATGTGTCATTCGGTCGCATGGTCACATGTCAAAAATTTCTGACATGCAATCATGTGACAACCAATCATTTGAAACCCTTTGAAGACCTAGGCCCACCATCCATCATACTTGCATAGTTAGGGAACGCCAGCAAACAGGAAACTACGAGGTTGAAAACACATAAGGTTTTTGATGCTAAAAGATAAGCACATAAAAGATGGAAGGCACAAGGTCAAAAACAACAAAGGTTTTCACACAGACCAAAAACATCATGGATTTTCAAAAGTACTGTGGGTTTTCGACACTATGGCAGATTCTAAAAATATTTTCTAGCAGACTTTAGAACTTGAATAACTTTCTGGATTCGGTGATTCAACACATGCAATTTGGATTGGAGCAAGGTGAAACATTGGAGAACACAGGGCTAAGGGTACTTCAAGAAAAATTGCAAGGCAATAGGCCATTTTCATAAGATTTTTGCAATGACAAGAAAATGGACTAACAATACCGTTAATGAAACATGCTCGACCTTTAATGCAGCAGTATAGTGACAGTTTTTGATTCTCATAAGAGGTTTGTGGGTCCAAGCTTACATGTAGGCATAGTTGGCACTATTTGATTCATCCATGTATTTGCACAATGGCTTGTTGTTAATGGGACCTAAGCTTTCGGTGTGTCAGAGGGTCTTGGTCTTGTTAGAGGATCGATGGTGGGTGTGTCTTTGCAAGGGATGTGTCAAATGTATGAGATTTTGAGATGGCCGTTGATTTTGTTGAGTGACGTATTCTTTTCTTTAGGCGGTCTACTACTATGTATTCTTAATTGGCAAACTATGATTGGTCTAGGTGTGCTGAGGTGGACTTGTTAGTGGGTTCACTGGTCTCAGAGGAGTTAATAGGCTACAAGATCTAATGGTTGTCATGATACCATTGATCAGAGTTGCACGATGGATATGTCAATGGTATGGCGACAGCTATCAATCTTCACTAAAGGGAAAAATCTTTGTGGTGGGTCCTTTGTCAGTGATGATCAAGTGATTATAGCAAATGATGTGGTGACATGTGGTAGGTTTTTAGGTGAGCCTAGGTGGAGTCAAAGGTCTTAATGGTTTCAACAAAATGTTTGGTAGTTTTGATAATTTTTAATGCTTTTCGCTCATTCGCTGAGTGAAGTGATGATATTCTAAATTGACTATCGATCCTATGAACAAGCGTTCATAGAATCACTAAACTTTCTGGTAGATAGATAAAGTTCTTCCCAAACTGACGAAAGCCACTTGTCACCAATTCACCAAATGTGTGACCAAGGTTAGGTGTTTCCTTTTGTTACCAGTTTGTGGGGTTAAATGGTGAGTTAGGTATTCTTTCTGTGAACAGAAAAAGCATTGTCACGTGATCACTAAATGTAAACCAGGATTCCTTGTAGGGTTAAATCATAAAAGACTGCAAAAAGGGAGGATCTAATGGCCATGACTTAAAGTTAGCCTGATTTTAAATTTAGACCACCGATTTGCTATTGATGCTTGGAAATAACCATTATCATTCAAATTGAAATTTTTTGAAGGGTTTCCAGTGACAGGAAGTACTAGAATTTATAGTTTTAACAACTGATTTTGATTGGTTTGGTGGCACTTACTATTGTTGTGTAGTCCAGGGTGTGCCATGATCATCTGCAGGGGTTTGTACTATGCAATTTTGTGCTCAAGGTGTGTTGTAGGTGGCTGAAAGGGTTGACATTTTGGGATGTTTCTATGATTCTCAGTACTTTCTCAATGAATTTATCATGATTAAGGATCAATTCGGGGCTTGTCTTCTCTTGGTTGCCTAGGTTTCTTCCCTACAATTAATTTGTAGCCATTTCCAGTTGGTTGGGTGGTTGAAACCCTAACCCTAAGTCATCCGTAGCTTGTTGCATTCTCTTTGAGGATTCCAAGATGACTAGGGAGTATAAGTGGTAGAGTTTTTGATTTTGTGTGGGTTCCAAAAATTTCTTTGGTCCTAGTTGGTTGTTCATGGTGTTTTACAGCTGATAGAGGAGTTGGATTTTGTATCTTTTCCTATCTTTGTGTTGTTCTGATTGTATATTGATTTTGCATATATTAATGAGAATGTTATTGAGTCCCAATCTTGCATTTGTGTATGTCTTCTTGTTTTGGTTCTAAGCTCATATATTTTAGTGTCAAAAAGTGTATTAGCATATGGTAAACAAAGAGTATTGTGAAGTCATCTTTTGAGTTCCTAACAAAGTTAGGATTAAAGTCTTTTAGGTGGGTTCAGTGAGTTTGCAACCAAGCAAGAATCTAATGTCCTTATGTCTGAGGGAGAGGGGTAATAGGCAAAGCACTTATCCTAGATTTAGTTGTGTTTGAGTTCAGGTATTCAGTTGATGTATGTAATTGGGTGACTCTTTTCCCTAGGTTAAGGCACTGGTCCATCCTCTGGAGGTATTTTATTGTTGTTAACCACACACACATTCATTAAATGATAAAATCTTAAATCAGTTAGTAAAGAATATATAGTTACATATCATTTTTAGACTCCTTTAGAGAAGTGAGTCAAGGGTACACCTGCCTGAGCATTGAGGCTCAAAGTGTAGGAGGATCTCTTTTGATCCTTATTAATTGGCCCTCTTCCTTGTAGACTTTGGAGTGGTTATAGAGTCAAAGTTATATTTAGGTTATCCATCAAAGTATAAATCTACAAGTGAAGATCAAAGGGAACTCCCAACACTTCCAAAAGGAGGTTACCCAACTTCATGGATCCTCAATCAATACTATAGGTGTGGCCAAGGATACCAGTTTAATCCTACATGCTAGTCCTAATTTTTCAATCCTCTTTGATATATATATCATATATCTCCCTACATTATTTTCTATATGTCTTTCAAGGGAGTTTATAGCTAAGATAGGAGGCTATCTATCTTCTAATTGGTCTCACATGCTATTTCATACAAGATATGAGACCAAGGTCACCATTAAATCAAAACTATTAGCAACACACCATATAGAACCATATGTATCCAATGCCATCAATGTAAAATACCCCATATTTGATGATAGTGACTTCCAAACCAATGGTGAAGCAAGCACAAAGATAGAAAGTATCCCTGATATTCTTCTAGATGAAAGAGTTGTAGAGGCCCAAGAAAGTCTTGTTTGGGATTTTGGTTTGGGAAGCTATTTAATACAAGAGAGTGGATCCATAGAACCAAGCCTTCTCAAAAAAGATACTGACTCAGAAGATTAGAGCAATCAGGTTTGGAAACTATTTTTTGATGGAGCTAGAAGTAGACATTATTCTGGTGGTGGTGCCATGCTAGTGTCCCCAAAAGGAGAAAGGTATTACACTACCTTTAGATTCAATTTCTCCTATACTAGCAATACTATAGAATATGAAAGTCTAGTCAATGGACTAGAATGGGCTAGAAAAAGAGGGCTGAAGGACTTAAAATTTTATGGTGACATTGAGTTAGTTGTTAGCCAAGTAAGGGGGATAAGTGCAACCAAAAATGACACTTTGAAAGCATACAAGCATAGATTCTAGGATGCAATTTAAGATTTTTGTGCTTTCAATATTATTGCCATCCTAAGAAAGTTAAATCAAAATGCAGATAGGTTAGCTGTTGTTGGATCTCAATATGATATTCCAAATAGAATTTCAAAAGAAGTAAATCAACAACATATCAAAGTGATTGTCAGACCCTCTATTCCAGATAATGATGTTAATTGGCAAGTGTTTGACAATGATGAACAAATTCTACAGTTTTTGTTTGAAGAAGATGTTTTTTTCAGAGTATAATCAAGATAGGCTATCACAAATCTATGGTAATCAAGTGATACAACTTAAGTCTAATAAGATTCCTAGAGGTCTTGTTACCTTAGAGACTATCTTCAACAAGGATGATGAAGTTAAGAAAAACAAAGCTAGCCTGGTGGTTCAACAAGAACATTGTGTTGAACTAGAGTTGGAACCAAGTAAGAGCTTACAATTTGGAAAAGTAAACATTGAATTGGAAAAGCAAGCTTATACCCAATTATTCAAAGAATTTAATGATGTTTTTGCATGGCAATATGAAGACCTCAAGGGTTTTGATCCATCCCTTTCTCAACACACCATTGAGTTGGAACCTAATGCCAAACCAGTGAGGCAAAAGAAAAGGCCTATTAATCCAAAGCTTGAACCACTCATGCATAAATAAGTACTCAAACTAATAGAAAGTGGTATCATCTACCCCATCAAGCATACTAGTTGGGTTTCCAACCTTGTTCTAGTCAGGAAGAAGAATGGGGAGTTGAGGTTATGTGTTGAATTTAGGGATCTTAACAAGGCCTCATTAAAGGACCACCATCAGCTACCCTCCATGGAACAAATCTTACAATGTGTCTCTTGATCTGAGAGATTTTCATGATTGGATGGCTATTCGAGATACAATCAAATCTTAGTGAATGAAGAGGATCAATACAAGACTGCATTTACAACCAAGTGGGGAACCATGGCTTATCAAAAGATGCCCTTTGGTTTGTCAAATGTAGGTGCTACATTTCAAAAGGCAATGGATATGGCCTTTAAGAGCCTAATGTACAAGTTTGTACTGGTCTACTTAGATGACATAACTGTCTATTCTAAGCATGTAGTAGATCACATCAAACATTTGAAGAAGATTTTTGAAAGGTGTAGAGAGTTTGGGATATCTCTTAATCCAAAGAAATGTGTGTTTGTAGTTCATGAAGGAAAACTATTGGGATATGTAGTGTCCAAAGAAGGAATTACAGTGGATCCTAAGAGAATTGCAACTATCTTAGAGCTACCCCTACCACATCACAAGAAAAGTCTCCATTCTTTCATAGGAAAGATTAATTTTGTTAGGAGGTTCTTGCCTAACATTGTAGATTTACTCAAGCCTTTGACAACCATGTTAAAGAAGAGTTCAGCTTTTAGTTGGACCAAAGAAGGGAGAGTTAATTTCCAAGCTATCAAAGAGGCCTTAATAGAAGCTCCTACTCTCGTAAACCCAAATTTCAATAAGGATTTTATCCTTTATGCTTATGGGGGTCATGATGCAATATCTACAATGCTGGCACAAGAAAATTTGGATGGATTGGAGCAACCCATTGCTTTCTTTAGCAAAGGTTTAGAAGAGTATGAATAGAGATACTCTTTTGTGGAAAAACATGTGCTTGCTATGGTGAAGAGCCTTAAAGAGTTCAAATATTTGTTGACCCATAGCAAGGTACACTTGAAAGTTACTCATCCAAGTGTTAAAGAGTTTTTGCTTTCCAAGGACCTAAATGAGAAAAAAGCTGGTTGGATCACCAAGGTGATGGAATATGACATAGATATTCAAACTACCAAGCTGGTTAGAGGAAGAGGTCTTTGTGAACATTTATTTTCAAATGAAAGTTCAGAGAAATCAGAGCAAATAGATGCATCTCTATTGGTGCATTCTAAAAAATAACAAGACAAGGCAACAAGCTGGTTGCCTAATATGATCAATTATTTGAAGATAGGACAATATCCTGCAGGTTTGGATTCAGCAAAAAGAAGGTATTATAGACTACAATCTATTCATTTTGTGCCGATAAATGAGGTTCTTTTTAGGAAGGATCACAATGGTGTCCTTTTAAGATGCATAGACTCAGAAAAGATAGTTGATGTCCTATTTGATTTTCATGATGGATCTTTTGGAGGTCATTTCTCTCCTAGGACTACTACTTATAAAATCATGAGGGCTGGGTACTATTGGCCATCTATCTTTAAGGATAGTCATGATTATGTCATAAAATGCATCAAGTGTGCCATGTTTGTAGGAAAAGAAAGGTTTGTAGCCTTGCCCTTACAACCAGTCAGAATAGAGCAGCCCTTCATGAAGTGGGGTATAGATTTCATTGGCATGATCAATCCTCCATCTAGTGTAGGACATAAATGGATAATTACTACAACAGATTACTTCACCAGATGGATAGAGGTAATTTCATTAAAAGAGGCCAATGAGAGTGCTATCCTAAGCTTTTATGATGACTTAATTCATAGGTTTAGCACTCCTGATTCCATAATTTTAGATAATGTCTTAGCATTCACATGCCTCAAAGTCTCAGAGTGGGCAATCAAGAATGGCATCTATCTAGATACTAGTTCAAATTACTACCCTTAGGGAAATGGCTTAGCTGAATCAACAAATAAAAACTTGATTAGGATAATCAAGAAGACTCTTCAAGAGAATCAAAGGGATTGGCATACTAGGTTGAGGTCTGTAGTATGGTTAGACAAAATTACCCCAAAGAAAATCATTGGTAATTCTCCTTATGTGTTAGTGTATGGTAAAGAGGCTAAGTTGTCTATTTCAACTGAATTACCAACTCTGGACTTGGCTACTCAATATGCCCTATTTGAAGAAGGAGATCCTTTGCAGATTAGGTATGGTTAGTTGATGGAATTGGAAGAGAACAGAGACAAATGAATGCAAGATATGGAATTCCATTAGATTTAGACAAAGAGAAACTTTGATAAAAGAGCCAGGATCAGAAGTTTCAAAGTTGGACATGTAGTTCTCAAATGGGATGAGTTTAGATCCAAACCTAGTAGACATACAAAATTTGATTCATTTTGGGGTGGACCATTTGTTATAATAGAGTGCAAGGGGTCTAATGCTTTCCACCTATCAAATCTTGAAAGAGCTTCCTTGCCAATATCAGTAAATGGTTTCCACTTGAAGCCCTGCTTTGAGGTTAATCCCTCTCTATAAATTCTTGTAAATATGTGTTCCCCTACTTTCTTTACCTATTTTCTAGGTTAGTTTGCTTGTTTTCCAAGAAGTGCTCATGCATAGTTTGTCCCTCTGGTTCCATTTTTGTTCCTCTGTCAAGAGGTTGTGCTCAGGAATAGACCCCATGCCCAATGAATTTCTTTAAGGTCATTGGTTTTCAATGTCTAGCAGGCTGACATCCACCAGAAATTGCCAAAATGTTATCCAAATTTTCTTATACATGCAAATTTGGCTAAAACCTATCCCTAGGTCTCTATTTTCACCTTACCTGGCATCACTAAAATTTTCATGAATTTATCTCTTGTTTCCTAGCCTCTGCAATCTTTTTAATTCCCTGGTCTATAGTTTAAATATTTGAAAAGTAGCTGTTGGTGCTAATTTAACCCTGAAAACCCTAGGCCTTGTTATAGTTTTGAGTTACTTTATCGGCCACTTAAAATCCTCAAATACCCATGTGCACTTTTCATTCATTGGCTGGTCACTAGTTCTCCAAGTCAGTCAGTGGTTACCCCTTTTATTCAGCTATTCAATGATTTCATTGTCTCTCTCAGTCACTTAATGTTTGGTGGTTAGGACTAAACGGTCAGTAACTTAGGAAATGGTTTTCCTTTCCTTAGTCATAGGTTCTCTAAGTATTCCAACAGTTACCTTTTTCTCTCGACAAACTAGTGACTATAGTGTTTCTCTTAGACACAAGATAAATTGGTGGTGTCCTAATTCTATTTAGTGTATCCATAGATTGCCTTTCAATTGGGCATTCCCTAACTAAAACCCCAGGTTGGACTAAATGATCAGCAATTTTGTGAATGCCTTATTCACGTATTCTGCAGACTTAACCAAGGTTAGGAATTCTATTCGGTGACTGAGTGATTCTTCCTTTGGTCATGCATTCACTAAGGCTTTCGGGGTTAGATTTGCAGTGGGGTCCTAGTTATTGAGATCAACGGTTGTCCTGAGATCTCATAGGGTCTTTCAGAGGCTTCGATCTTACAAAAACCATTGATCTTCCCTTTTTCTCAATGCTTCATGAAATCTATGGGTCCATTGCCATGTTGTCCTACATGGAGGCTTTTGATTCATTGAGACATGGTGACTTCTCTAATTTTGAGAGCGGGCTTGGAAGACTATGTTCATATGATCCTACGACTGGTGGATGATCTCATGCATTGTATCAGAGCCATGAGAGTATGTGCCAACCGTCAATCTTGATTTATGTCAAACCTTCCTTTGGTGGGTCCTTATATGCTAACATGCTTGAATTTGATTAGTCTGCATGGTGATGACTAGATTTGCAGTGGGTCAATTTTTTAGAGGGGCCACAGTCTAATATAAATCTATGGCTAGCATAAAGGTGCAAGGAATATTCAGTGGCCATGAGATCATGCACCTATCATTAGATCAAAATCTTATCTTTAGTGGGTCCATTGTTGGAAGGCTTGCCGAGGTGTCTACTGATGGGGTGGTTGAGAACAAATAGAAAATTGACATGTGGAGATGGACCCAATGTTAACAAAGTTTTGGTGGCTCTGATAAGTTCCTTTTGGTCATGTATTTGTGTGATAAGATAGCAGTTCCCAAAATGATTTGGTGAGTGCGTGAATGTGTATTCATAGAATCTCAAAATTAATTAGTAAAGCCCTAAATTTCTCAGTGATCTGGCGATCATCTTCGGTCACTAGTTCACCAAATGTAGGCCGAATTCTCATAAGCGGTTAAGGGTATTCTACGGATCAGTGAATGAAGGATTTCTCTTGTTCACGAGATATAACTAGGGTTAGCTGGAAGACACAGAGACTCAGCGATAGCCTTGTTTGTTGATTCTCTTGACTAGACCAAGGTATGCCAATGTATTTCATGACTTAGATTTCTTCAATCACGTAGTCACAGAATAACTTAAAGAAAGAAAAGTTCAAAGTGGGGCCAAACTACCAAGTGTGCTGACGTACTAATTGTTCATTGGTCCTCGTATTGCCGATATGGACTTAAACTTTCTGAAGGGTTTTGTGACCATTTCAAAGTTAATCCAAGCCATTTATTTGCTGGGAATTAAAAGAGATCGATGGTTATGTTTTAAAATGACCGGCTAGCCGTTAGTTTTAAAAAATTCAAATGTGTCTAAGAGGGTTTTTTGCCAGTATTTGATTTGTAGGCTACAAGCAGTGAGGTAGCACAAAGAATTTATGTTTCCAGGAAATTTTTAGTTGAAAGAAGATGATGAGGAAGTCTAGGTAGCTATCATGGGTCAATTCTTGTCTTAGAAAAGTACCAGCTTGAGCATTCATGGCAAGACTTTTGTGCAGGAAGGTATATGAATCCAAGTTGCTTGTCCACAAGTTGATGTAGTACAGAGATGGGCACAGAATATCTGAACTGCCATATTTGTAGAGTTACATTCATGATCAGACTTGACAGATGTAGGGTTTATTATTCTAATGTAAAATTCATGAAACCCTAGTTAGGTTTTGACTCTTGCCTGCATGTAGTTGGGCATGTATATATTGTATTTTTTGAGCTTTTGAGCTCAGAGTTGGACAATTTGTAGAAGAAATTCATCTTTTCTTAAGGGTCATCTATGGTATCATCTCTACCCTCTAGCTTATATAGTTGTATTTCTCCCATTAACGAATTCAAACATTGTAGAGGTATTTTATGACAATTCTTCATGTCCCGATGCTTCCTTCTCTGAGTTTATCTCTTATTGAATTGAAGTATATGATGATTTCAGTGGTAATCTTAGGGTTCTTGATCCCTCTTACTTTCTATAATTATGTGTGTTATTGTGTTTGATTTGATTTAGATGCTTTTGTGGGTATACTTTAGCCCCCTAACAATCTTGTCTCAATCCTACACCAAGTTGCAGAAGTGAATGTCTTCTTGTAGGTCATAAATTGTGTCTTATGTTCAGACCCTTCTATGAAATACTTATGCAAGCCTATTTAGTAAGTTGTGACCTACTAGACCTAAGCCTTTCATTGATTTTATTCCTCTATACTAAGATCCAAACCCTAATTTTGGTGTATCACCTAGTAGGTAGTTTTCTTTCAGTCATTTCCCTTTCCAAGCATTCCTTCTATCCCTTTCCCTCAAAAGTTTACTTTCATGTCTAGAAGTAGATTAAGGTGATTATCCAAGAGGAACTAGCCTAGAACCTAGAGGTCTCATCTTAGTTAAGATAGGTCCCACAACCTGGAGATGATTCCCATGTTGTACTAGGTTATCAAGACTATGAGAGCTTGAGACAAAGGCACAAACTTAGTGTATAGTAGTAATATTTTTTAGTTTTCATGTCAATTACTTAGGGAAATTGAATCTTTTTCTAGTACATGTTTGTGAGGGTGATTAGATATTTTTCACCTTAAAAGAGTAAGGTGTTGGTGTTTATTGGCACTCAATTACTACACTAAGAGGTTCATGTAAAGAGCATGTGTGAATGGTTTAATAATTGCATTGTAAATATCACATAATTTTTTATAGTGTGAAGAATGAGAACAAGAAATTATAAAGAGTGTCAAGAAAAGTATATCCAATAGTTAGGATCCATGCCACCAATCCATGTGAGAGGTGATTGAAGATGAGGTGTTATGCGATGACTTTCCCTATATTCAAAATATGATCTACATATGGTAGATGTTCACATATGAGGTAGACAATGTTACAAGAAATTCACCATGGGATGAGATTGTTTTATAAAATTAATGGTAACTAACAAAGAAATGGTTTTCAAGATGAGATTCAAGTTCAATTTTCTTTAATGTTTGCATAGATTTTTTGATAATGTGCAATGGTAGACAACAAGAACACTTGTATGTAGATGAAGCATTATGAATTTCTCTTCATTTGAGAAAGGAGAGGAAAAAATTGTGATCTCTCATGAAGGAGATCAGATGATAATTCTATAAGAAGTCTATGAAGTGGGTCTATGAGACCTAGTATAATGTGCTAATGGTAATAATATATAGTGAGATGTAAAGATTTAGTTTTTGATTTTGATTAGTATCAAAGGGAAGTACGTTAGATAATGATGCAAGTGTGTGACTAAAAATAGAATTAGTAATGTCAAATATGCAATTGGAATTGTTAGGGGGATATTCTAAATTATATTTGTATTGGTTTTGGTAAATTTTCATAGATGGCAATTTGGGTGTTTTAGAAGTTCCTTTATTGGTGATGTAATGAATTTTTATGTTTTTAGAGGTTGCAATCTCTATAAAATACTACCTTCCTATATGATTTATGCATATCAAAATGTAACATCTATATAGAGTTAAATCATGATGTAATAGATATTGAATAGTTAAATATGGTTTGTTAAGTTTAATTTTTTACTATAATTAATAGTGATGATGATGAAGACCGACCAAGATCAGAGGAATACAAGATAGTAGAAAGGCTAGCTCAATTATTATCTTGTCATTGATGTCGATAAATTGATTTCTAGTTTATATTATGTCGCCATATCATTCCAAGTATGATATAAGTTGAATGAGTTAAGGAGAAGAAGAAATGATATATTGTGAAGTTGAAGAACTTAAATGGGTAACTGATAAAAATCAAAAAATGGTAAGGTTATGTTGATATAATTGTTTTCTACCTAACATATGATTATATCAAGTTGGTAAAGTATGGTAATGAAGATTTGTCAAGTCGGTAAGTTAAACTATTTTGGCTACTGAGAAGGAAAAGTCACTTGATAATGTTGGATACAATTGGCTAAAGGACATTGTTGGATTAGCTATGTGTTGTCTTTGAGGTCACACAAATGTCATATCAATTATCACTCTTAGTATCTACCAAGTTCAGTCAGTCAGCTAAGCAGTTCTCAGTATCTACCGAGCTCAGTCGGTCAGCTAGGCAATTTTTAGTGTCTACCGAGTTCTCTCAGGTGTCTAAAGGAAACATGATAGGATAACAGTGTTAACTGAGCCTCCTTAGTTATCAAAGGAAAATTAGTGGTTACCAAGCTCTCTCGGTCTCCAAAGGATGTTGCTGAATTTTCTTTCGTTACCGAGTTCTCTCGGTCACCGAAGGAAATCTTTTCAGGATTAATGTTTACTGAGCAAGGTCGGCCCTCTCAAAGAATTTTGTTATTATAGTTTGTTTATCCCAGCTGACTATTATAATAATTATTAGTGCTGACTTGACAATCTAAATGATTATGAAATGGCATATATTTATAGAAGTTCAAATGGTGAATAAAATATACAGCATGCAGAAATCATTTTTGAAGAAAGGTGTGTGTGAATTTTGAAGGATGGTCAGATATCCTTGAGGAGCAGCAAAGATTTAATTGATCAGTAAGGATTTAGTGAAATAGAACAGAGATCTATATTCAGCAATTTAGTTGCAGGTTATTTCATTGTTACTCTCTAGCAATTGTAGCAGTGATATCAAAATCTCTTAACCAAGTTGGTTTAACAACCATTTTGTAAATCCTCTAACAAGGTAAGAGTTCTATTGAATTGTTTCAAGACCTCTTACAAGGCCACTCCTAGCAGGGTGATTAAATCCTCTAAAAAGGTCACACCTAACAGTGTGTGTTGTAACCTTTTACCGGGTTAGCTTCTAACCGGGCATCACTTCAGAAGAGTGAAAAATAGTAACTAGTTACATTGGTGGTTTTTCCCATATTGGGTTTCGATAGTAAATCTGGTGTCTCTTGTGTTCATGTTATTTTATTTATTCATGTAAGTTAATCAGTGATGAATGCTTAAGAAAAGTTTAATTATTACACACTTTAAGGATCAAGTTTTCAGCATTTCTCTGTATATTTACCGAGTGGCACAGTAAATAATTTGTTAAGATATTTAAGGGATCAGTGGTAATATTTTATGGTTAACTGATTCACCCCCCCTCTCAGTTACTACATCTATATTTCCAATAATTGGTATCAGAGCTTTTGGTACTTGCAAGAAGGGTTTCAAGGACCTAAGCTAAATATCAGGATGTCTTACAAAAGAGAAATTCCAAGGCTTAATAGAAATAACTTTTCAGCATGGCAAGGTCTCATGAGATTACATCTGGCTTGCATTGGTGATTCAGGATGCAAATATATTGATCAAGAATATACAATTCCTATTGGCACATTAACTGTTGAAGACATTGCAGAGAAAAACAACCATAACACTATGATGATAGACATTGCATCAGCTCTTAGCTATGAAGAATTTGATGAAATCAAAGACTGCACAGCTGCTCATGAAATGTGGAACAAGCTGAAGAAAATCTATGGTGGTGATGACAATGTGAAGAGAGCCAAAGTAGAGAGCCTAAGAGGATAGTTTGATCAAATGAAAATGAGAGAAGAAGAAAACATTGCAAAATATTCTGAAAGAATCAAGACAAGTGTTAGTTCAATCAGAGCTTTTAGAGGAAAAATTGATGATGAAACAATTATAAGTAAGGTTCGTAGAACATTACTCCCTATTTATGCAATAAGAGTTTCTGCTATTCAAGAAAGAAGATGTGAAGAAAATCACAATATAACTTTGGATGCCTTAGTTGGAAGATTGACAGCCTTTGAACTAGATAACTATGACAACTATGTTCCAACTTCTAAAAATATTGAATCAGCTTTTGAGGCCAAACTTTCACTCAAGAAAGGGAAAAAAATCCAATCAGAAAGTGAAGAAGAATCAGAGGAAAGTTCTGATAGCGATCTTGAAGTTAATCAAGCATTACTTGCAAAGAAGTATTCAAGAGGCAGAGGAAAATATAGAGGTAAAACTCCCTTAATCTATTTTTCATATGAAGAAATTGGTCATATTACAGCTAGGTGTCCAAACAAGCAAAGCAAAGATGAGAAGAAAAATTACAAGTACAATGGCAAGAAAAATTTCAAATCATTCAAGGATAAAGGTAAGAAAACATTCTTTTTAGCTAAAGATTTAGATGATAGTGAAGAAGAAATTGTTTTCATTGCTGTAAAAGATGAATCTAATAATGATGAAGATGAGATGGCACTTATCTCTCATATAAGCAAGAATGATACATGGATTATAGACAGTGGATGTTCACATCATATGACTGGTGACAGGACCAAGTTTGAACACTTTGAAAACTTTGATGGTGGTAATGTAAGGTTCGGAAACAATGAACCCTATTGTATAAAAGAAAAGGGATGAATTTCATTAACCAAAGAACTTATATGTGATAATGCATATTGGGTCAAAGGACTAAAGCATAATCTTCTAAGTGTAGCACAACTAATCAACATTGGATTCAAGGTTGAATTCATGAATGGCAAAGCAAGACTACTGGATGACAAAGGAAAACTGATAGGATCAGGAAAACAAACCAAAGGTAACCTGTTTTAATTTGATCTTGGTGATTACTCATGTTTTATTGCTCAAATTGAAGAAAGTTGGTTATGGCACAAAAGGTTATGTCATGTAAATTTTGACAACATGATGAAAATAAGAAAATTCAAGAAAGTAAGAGGTATTCCTACTTTGAAGAAACCTAATGTTGGTCTATGCAAGATTTGTCAAATTGGTAAATGGGAAAGTCTAGTTTCAAAAGTAAAAACTATCAGTTTGAAGATATTTTGGAAATTGTGCATACTGATTTATGTGGACCTATTGGAATTGAGAGCTATATCGGAGAAAAATTCTTTATTCTCTTTGTTGATGATTATTCTAAAATGATGACTGTTATGTATTTAAGAGAAAAGTCTGAAGCATTTGAGAAGTTCAAATGGTATTTAGCAAGAGTAGAAAAGGAAATAGGAAAAAGAATAAAATGCTTGAGATCAGATAGAGGTGGTGAATTCATCTCCCATGAATTCAATAATTTTTGCATTGAAAGAGGAATCAAAAGACAACTATCAGCCCCAAGAACTCCTGAGTAGAATGGAATAGCTGAAAGAAGGAATAGATCTATCATGGATTGTGCAAGGACTCTAATGATTGAAAATAACATTGCTATGAAATACTGGAAGGAAGCTATCAGCACTGTAGTTCATACCTTGAACTGAGTATAGCTGAGAAAAGACACATTCAAGACTCCATATGAGCTATGGTATGGCTAAAAACCAAATGTAAGTTACCTAAAAGTATTTGGTAGTAAATGTTACATCTTGAAAGAATCTAGAAAAGGAAAATTTGATGTAAAAAGTGATGAAGGAATATTTTTGGGATATTCTTGCAAAAGTAAGGCATATAGATGTCTAAATTTGTCTACTCATAAAATCATAGAAAGTGCACATATGAGAATTGATGAGTTTGAAGAAAAGATTGAAGAAGAAAGAAAAAAGGAACCAGAGGACTACAAAAAAATTGTTTACATCAAACTTGATACATTGCCAGACACATGTAAGGAGACTAAATCTATAGAGCCCAGTATAGTAACTGAGTCACAAGAAGAAGTTCTAACCGAGTCACAAAGTACCGAGTCTCAGTCTGAAGCTACCGAGCAAGTATCTACCAAGCTCGAGCAATCTGAACCTAAAGATGAAGAAGATGGCAATGTAACTCATTCAAGAAGCAAGGAACCTGTATTAGCCAAGTACATCAGAAAGCATCATAAACCAGATCAGATTATTGGAAACAAATCAGATAGTACTATGATAAGAAGTAAACTAAAAGGTACATATTTATTTGCTGATTTTGAACCTAAAAATATCAAAGATGCATTAGAAAATGAAAGTTGGATTGAGGCTATGAATGAAGAAATAGAGAAAATAGAGAAAAATAAGATATGGACTCTTGTACCTAGGCCTAAAGATAAAAATGTAATTGGGACAAAATGGGTATTCAGAAATAAGTTGAATGAAGATGGTCAAGTATCAAGAAACAAAGAAAGATTGGTATGTAAAGGATATTCTCAAGAAGAAGGAAGAGATTATGGAGAGAATTTTTCTCCTGTTGCAAGATTAGAAGGTGTGAGGACTTTACTTGCATATGCAGCACATAAAGGATTTAAGGTATATCAAATGGATATCAAATCTACTTTTCTCAATGGTATTCTTGAGGAAGAAGTCTACATTGAGCAACCTGTAGGTTTTATTGATCCAGACAAAAGGGATATGGTCTGCAAATTACACAAAGCATTGTACGATCTGAAACAAGCTCCTAGAGCATGGTATGAAAGATTACATAACTATCTTACTCAGATTAATTTCAAAAGGGCTAATGACAACAGCAATTTATACATCAAAGAAGGATCAGATAACAAAATTGTTTTGGCAGAAATATTTGTGGATGATACTATGTTTATAGGAAATGATGATCAGTGCAAAGAATTTTCAGAGCTTATGAACAAAGAATTTGAAATGTCTATGTTTGGTCAGATAAAATTCTTCGTTGGACTTCAGATTCAGCAGAACAAAAATGGTATCTACATTTCTCAATCTAAATATATTAGGGAAAAACTTAAGAAATTTGGTATGGAAGATTCAAAACCAGTTGGTACACCCATGTGTACTGGACTGAAGCTTACCAAAGATGATGATTCAAAAGAAGTAGATCAGACCTTATATAGATCAATGATTGGAAAATTATAGTATGTAGTACACACAAGGCTTGATATTGCCTTAGTAGTTGGAATAGTGGCAAGATTCTCGGCTAAACCCAGAGAAAATCACATGATGGCAATCAAAAGAATCTTGAGGTATTTAAGGGGAACTGAAGATTATGGCTTGTGGTATAAATTTGGAGGCAATTTGGATTTAAAAGTGTTTACCGATGCTGATTGGGTAGGAAACATTGATGACAGAAAGAGTACAAGTGGTGGTGCATTCTTTCTTGGCAAGAGGTTAGTATCTTGGACTAGTAAAAAGAAAAATTGCACATCCCAATCCACAGCAGAAGTAGAATATGTTGCTGCAGTAGTAAACTGCTGTAATATTATATGGTTTAAATAGCTTTTGGAAGGCATGAAGGTTGAGATCAAAGAACCAGTTGTTATGTTTTGTGATAATACAAGTGCAATAAATATTTCAAAGAATCCAGTAATGCATTCCAAAACTAAGCACATTGCAATTAAATATCACTTTGTCAGAGAATTGGTGCAGGACAAGGAAATCAGATTGGAATATATTCATACAAAAGAACAAATCATAGATATCTTCACCAAACCACTACCTAAGGATGCATTCTTGTATCTAAGAGGCAAGTTAGGGGTCACTCCCCTGTCTGAGGTTCACTAAATAAAGTTTTAGTGATGCATCAACTAGAACATGTTGAAGATTAATTAGTTGATGCAACATAGTCAGGGAATCATTGCATATGAATCAGTACACAAGGTACATTGATATTTATCAAAACTTTGTAAGTTGTCTTTGGCATGTGTTGTCAAAGAGGGAGAGTTTGCTATCATTTCAAGAAATTTCTAAGAAGAATAATTTGAGAAGTTAAGAGGGAGAGTTCTCAGTTAGAGAAAGAAGGTTGAAGATGATGGGAATCAGAATGAAGCTAAGGATATGTTTCTTACTCTTGGTTTCTCTATGAAATTTCATTGTGCTATGACATGTTGTGTTGCCATCAATGCTAAAGAGGGAGATTGTTGGATACAATTGTCTGAAGGACATTGTTGGATTAGCTATGTGTTGTCTTTGATGTCACACAAATGTCATATCAATTATCACTCTCAGTATCTACCGAGTTCAGTCGGTCAGCTAAGTGGTTCTCAGTATCTATCGAGCTTAGTCGGTCAACTAGGTAGTTTTTAGTGTCTACCAAGTTCTCTCAAGTTTCTAAAGGAAACATGACAGGATAATAGTGTTAACCAAGCCTCCTCAGTTATCAAAGGAAAATTAGTGGTTACTGAGCTCTCTCGGTCTCAAAAGGATGTTGCATAATTTACTGTGGTTACTGAGTTCTCTCGATCACCGACGGAAATCTTTTCAGGATTAATGTTTATCAAGCAAGGTCAGCCCTTTCAAACAATTTTTTTTATTACAGTTTGTTTATCCCAGCCAACTGTTATAATAATTATTAGTGTCGACTTGACAATCTAAATGATTATGAAATGGCATATATATATATATAGAAGGTCAAATGGTGAATAAAATATATAACATGTAGAAATCATTTTTGAAGAAAGGTGTGTGCAAATTTTAAAGGATGGTCAGATATCCTTGAGGAGCAAAAAAGATTTAATTGATCAGTAAGGATCTAGTGAAATAGAACAGAGATCTATATTCAGTAATTCAGTTGCAAGTTATTTCATTGTTACTCTCTAGCAATTGTAGCAGTGATATCAAAATCTCTTAACCGAGTTGGTTTAACAACCATTTTGTAAATCCTCTAACAAGGTAACAGTTCTATTGAATTGTTTCAAGACCTCTTACAAGGACACTCCTAGCAGGGTGATTAAATCCTCTAACAAGGTCACACCTAACAGTGTGTGTTGTAACCTTTTACTGGGTTGGCTTCTAACCGGGCATCACTTCAGAAGAGTGAAAAACAGTAACTAGTTACATTGGTGGTTTTTCCCATATTGGGTTTCCATGGTAAATCTGGTGTCTCTTGTGTTCATGTTATTTTCTTTATTCATGTAAGTCAATCAGTGATGAATGCTTAAGAACAATTTAATTATTACACACTTCAAGGATCAAGTTTTCAGCATTTCTCTGTATATTTACTGAGTGGCACAATAAATAATTTGTTAAGATATTTAATGGATCAGTGGTAATATTTTATGGTTAACTGATTCACCCCCCTTCTCAGTTACTACATCTATATTTCCAACAGATAAATGTAAAAGGTATAAGGAAGTATGTTTTGGTAAAGGCAAAGGAACGCTAGATACTGAGAAGAAATTTTTAGACATTGATCAAAGTTAACCGAAATTCAAGATTATCCACCAAGCAAGGAACAAAAATTAAATACAAGGATTAGAATGACATTTAATGATTATCTATGATGATCTGGAAGATTATTATGATAAGCAAAGTTAGTTAGAGAGATCTACAATTAGGAAAATTCATGATGATGATCTATGGCTTAGAAATAAATGGTTAAAAGATAGGGAAGAAGTTTTAAGAAAGTTCAAGTTCCAAGGTAAAGGTAAAACACGTTGCCAAGATCTAGATGTTAATATGATTTAGAACAATAGAGAGGGAGGGTGACTTAGTTGTTATCAGGTTCAGATGTATAAAAAAAACTCTTAAACAAATCAGATCTAATAACCAACAGCTACTCAGTCATTACTGATTGCATAACAAAAACATATAACAATGCAGTCCACTTATCCAATAGTATCTAACTTGTAAAACATAGAAATGTTCAAACCAAAACATTCACACAAGTATCAACACCAAGATTTATAGTGGAAACCCAATTTGGGAAAAACCAATTTGTAACATGTTACTATTATGTTCACTCTTTTGAAGTGAGCTCGGTGAAAAGCCAACCCATTCAAAAGTTACAAACACACTGTCAGGTGTGACCCGATTAAAGGATTTAATCCACTCTATTAAAAGTGTGCCTTGTTATAGGACTTACATACACTCCATTAGAATGCAACCTTATTCAAAGGATTTATACCTATAACTTTTAGGTCAACCTTTGTTAAAAGGATTTTCACTGATACAATGGTTAGAAAGGAGCAGTAGTATTGATCTGAAAAACATACAACTCACTTTTCAAATATCAGATCCAATTCTGTACACATATTTTGGCTTATTGACTGTGAACCTTTACCATCTCCATTACTGATCTGCTCTAAATTCTCTTCAAGAAATTACAACACTCCTCCTTCAGCCTTCTCTGCTTAGATAGTCAATAACATCAACAATAATTTGAGCATCCTCTTCTTCTTCCTTCAACCTCTAACTTAGGCTCCCTTAATACTTCCTCTATTAGGTCAATACATCTTTTGCCACTTAATCTCCTTCATAGATCTTAGGGTTAGGCCAGATTCATCGAATCTATCCTATATTATGTTCTTTGGCTATCCTTCTAGAAATATCTCAAATATCTTAATAGATTTACAATAAAACATTTTATAGTGCATTAAATGCTTTCATACAATCAATAAATAAAGTCAACACATTTTACATAATCCAAGAATTCGGTGATGTTAGGTGGAAATCTGAATTCTCCCTCAAATGCAAAATAATGACGCTCGGTCAATGCTATGTTCAACTTCTCACTCTTCACTAGAAAGCTCGATCACCTCAAAAAATATTTCCTTAGCTAATACTATCTTCCTCGACAATTAACTGATGTTCGGTCAACACTGAATTTACTTGGCACATACTAGCTCGGTCGACACTAACATCACTTGGCTTAAACTAGATTTCTTCACTTTTGCTTATTTAAGCCTACCATTTTAGTCTTTATTCTTTCGTAGATAAATAATACATTGTCTTATCATTATGCTACATAATCAAGTACTCATTGAAGTATCAAGATAACTAAAACTTTCCTTAGGTGTTGTTGTTACCAACCTTGCCTTTCCCCTTAGCAACAATCAAATAGATATAGTACTTTCTTAAATAGAAACAATCTTACCAGTTAAGGTTTGACATCAATGACAATACAATAATTGCTTTAATTACAGTTTCCAACAATCTCCCTCTTTGACATTGATGGCAATACCATATGAATCGCATGAATTACCAACCAATCCAAAATTTATCTACCCATCAAAAATATTTATAATATCATTAGCTTCATTCTCATACAAAATAAATTAGCCATGCTAGTATGACCGTCCACTGAATCTCTCCCTCTTACTTGATCTTCCATGAAAAAATTTCATTCTATGTATTCATCTGTGATCATCTCCCTCTTTGACAAAAATGCCAAAGCAGCAACTAAAACATACATCATACATATGTAGATATCATCTTTTCAGTTCAGTAATAATATTTCTACCTCTATCATCTTTTCTTATGACTGATTCTTGGCTTTGCTATACTTTTCACAACTCTAGGCTGCTCCTAAAGTGTGACCTATCTCTGCATCAACTTTTTAGATACTCTTTGCAGAACATTTGATGCATTCCTCCTAGCTTGAATAGGTAGCCTTAGTTAGGGTAAGGACCCCTAATTGACTTCTTAGATATTCATGAGCTTCTTTAGGTAAAGCTTCAGTGAATATGTCTGCTAGTTGTTCCTTTGTATTCACATATTCCATTCGGACGTCTTTATCTTGTACCAGTTCTCTCAAGTAATGATAATTTATGGAAATGTGTTTGGTATTTGTGTGCATCACTAGATTCTTAGAGATGTTGATAGCACTTGTGCTATCACAAAAAATGACAACTGGTTTAGTGATTTCTTCTTTCATGCCTACCAAAAATTGCTTTATCCATATCAAATTTGAACAGTTCACGGTTGCAACTACATACCACTTAAAAAATTGATAAGCATCAATTTTTTCTTTTAAGAACATTACATGCATCATTCTGGTATAATCATTAATAGATAGGATAAAATATCTAGCACCATAATAAATTTGTACACCCATCAGTCCACAAAGGTCAATATGAACCAAATCTAGGGTATTCTCAAAAGTAAAATTTTTTCTCTTGAAACTAGACTTTGTCATCTTACCCAACTGACATTCTTTGCACATTACATTCTCAGGTTTCTTCAATCTAGGTAGACCTCTCACTTTCTTTTTCTTACTAATTTCTAATAGATTACCAAAGTTAACATGACATAGTCATGTATGCCATAACCAAATATCATCAAATTATGCAATCATACATGTTTCTTCAAATAAGTCTAGATAGAACAAATTACCTCTTGTCTATTCTCCACTTCCAATTAGTTCACCAATGGCATCAAATATTTTTTCCTTTCTATGATGAAATTCCACTCGGTAGCCAGTGCTATTAAGCTATGCAACACTCAGTAGATTATAGTTAAGACCCTCAACCCAATAAGCATTTTCACAAGTGATCTTATCAGTCATCTTAATCAATCCTTTTCCTCTAAAAGGACATGGTGCATCATTACCAAATTTCACACTCCTACATTTATAATGATCTAAGGTATCAAACTTACTCTTGTCACTAGTCATATGATGTGAACAACCACTGTCAATAATCCATTTATCATTTTTGTTCACATAAGATATCAATGCAGCTTTCTCATCCTCATCAGATTCATCTTTCATTGCAACATAGACAACCTCAATTCTAAAATCATCACTATTAGTGTCAGTCTCTTCTTTGGCAATATCACATGATTTCTTACCGTTTCCTTTGTAGTCCTTGTATCTTCAGTAACCTCTATCTTCTCTTTTGTCTTTAATCTTGTTGTCTCTTTCTTCATCCTTATCATCCCTATCAAGACATCTAGTAGCTATATGACCAACCTTTTTACATGAAAAATATATAATAGGGAGTTTACCTTTGTACTTTCCTTTTCCTCTTTTCAATCTTCTAGCCATAAGAGCTTCTAGATCCTCAAGTTCTTCATCAAATATGTCACTGTCACTTTCACTTTCACTTTCACCGATGCTTCTTTCTTTTTCCTTCTTTGACTTACTTAGAACCTTTTGTGACTTAAAAGAAGATTAAATATTACCAAACTTTCCAAAGTAAGAGCATTGGTAGGGTTACATCTAGATTCTTGAATTGTAGAAATTTTAATGGCATACATAGGACACAGGGTTCTCAATACTTTTCCTATTATAGTTTCATCATCAATAGTTCCATTTTCTCCTCTAATAGCATTTACAACTTCTTTTATTCTACCACAATATTGTGCAATATTCTCACCTTCTTGCATTCTCATTTCATCAAATTTACCTCTTAGGCTCTCAAATTTTTCTCTCAACACATTTATGTCACCTCCATAAATGTTTGCAAGGGTGAACCACATTTTCTTTGCATAAATATAGTCTTTGATGTCCTAAAATTGTGGATAACTTAGGGTAGATGCAATCTATGACATTGCTTGGTTATGCTCTTTTTTAGCTTTCATTTCCTCGGTAGTCAAAGGCTCAAGAGGTGTGACATAGTCATGCTCAACATAATAATTTGTAGAATCACCAATACCAGCTAGATGCAGCTTCATCAAGTTTTTCCATGCAGGGAAGTTCTCCTTATTTAACTTTGGTACCTCCTTATACATCCTGATCATTTGCTTCAAGTACCTTCTATTCTTTGTAAGAACCAATAGCTCTGATACCAATTGTTAATATGATTTAGAACAATATAGAGAGGGGTGAATCAATTGTTCTCAGGTCCATATGTATAAAAAAACTCTTCAACAAATCAGATCTAATAACCAACAGCTACTCAGTCATTACTGATTGCATAATAGAAACATATAACAATGCAGTCCACTTATCCAATAGTATCTAACTTGTAAAACATAGAAATGTTCAAACCAAAATATTCACACAAGTATCAACACCAAGATTTATATTGGAAACCCAATTTGGGAAAAATGACTTTGTAACATGTTACTATTATGTTCACTGTTCTGAAGTGAGCTCGGTGAAAAGCCAACCCTGTCAAAGGTTACAAACACACTGTCAGGTGTGACCCAGTTAAAGGATTTAAACCACTCTATTAAAAGTGCACCTTGTTATAGGACTTACATACACTCCATTAGATTGAAACCTTGTTCAAAGGATTTATACCTATGACTGTTAGGTCAACCTCTGTTAAAAGGATTTTGACTAATACAATGGTTAGAAAGTAGTAGTAGTATTGATCTAAAAAACATACAACTCACTTTGCAAATATCAAATCCAATTTCATACACATATGATGGCTTACTAACTGTGAACCTTTACCATCTCCATCATTGATCTACTCAGAATTCTCTTCAAGCAATCACAACACTTCTCCCTTAGCCTTCTCTACTTATACAGTCAATAACATCAACATTACTTCCAACATCCTCTTCTTTGTCCTTCAACCTCTAGCTTAGGTTCCCTTAATACTGATGAACTAAAACTAATTTAGAACTTGATTGAAGAATTTGTGATTTAAGATCACCGAATTGATTGATTAGATATGTAGTATGATTAAATCAGTATTATGTTGTAATTGATGTCAACTAGTTTGACAACACTTATCTTATAAGTTACTAAACTGAAACATTTGTAGAAAAGAAGTTAAAGAGATGAAGAACAAAAATATCTACATGAGGAAGATGGATATGATAGATGAGGATGAGGAATAAATTGATTAACTTGTTGATGAGCCTATGACCTTATGATATTGACTTGATTATGTTTCATTCATCTATGATGGAGAAAAGAGCTGAAAGAAACAAAGCAGTGTTGTTGGTTAATGAAGCATTTCAGTATATACTGACAGAGTGTAGTGTATACCAAGCATAGTGTAAACCAAGCTTGTGTTCACTGATGAATTTCTTTGTTAACCGAGAAGAACAAAATGAACTAAATGACTAGCTTAGCTGATAAGAATTGATGAGTTGGAAAGTGTATGATTCTGAGGTAACAAAGAATGTTTGATATGATGATTGATGGCTAACAAAATTTAGGAAAGATCTAATGGATGAGAATCAAATGTTTTATTGACACAAGTGTCGAGGTATGCTTAAGTGGAAAAATCAATGAGGATGATTAAGCAACAAAATCTGATGGAGCAGGAGAAAATGATTTACATGTCTATAGAAGAGACTAGAGATTTCATAGTGAGTGTGATACTGGAAGTAAAGGAAACTACAGAATCATCACATGAACAAGTTTTCATGCATTCTGATCATACAGGTTAAGGAGAACCCTATTTTAGAGGATTACTGAGTGACAAAGAGTAATTATCAATGAATAGTAAGTTGATATAGTATTGAATTAGGAATGTTACATTGATTGGAAATATTTGTATGAGTTGAATATTGATCTGTATATCTACAATTAAACTTGTAATAGATTAGATCACCTACTGTTACATATTTAACCATTGTACATAGTCAAATCTCTTAATCGAGTGGACTAAGAAAGTCTTTTATGTATCATTCATAGAATGAACATTGTTATCTTGTCAACCCCAAAGTGACTGCAAGTTGGACGATAACGGTTGGTCTAAAATCCTTTAACAAGGTCACACCTAACAATGTGTTTGTAACTTTTAATAGGGTTGGGTCTTCACTGACCTCACGTCAGAAGAGTGAATATTTTGGGTTTCTGGTCCCAAGTGGTTTTTCCCTTCATAGGATTTCCATGTTAAATCTCTTGTGCTATGTGTTGATTGTGATGTTTGTTTGATGTCATATTTTCATGTTGCATATTTGATTTGATCTGTAACTACTATATTTTTTAGATTGGTAATCAGTAAAAGCATAGACAGTATAATATTTTTAGCTACCGAGTATCAGAAGTTATAAGTATTTGTTTTTGGATTATACATTTTGTATTGGGACACTGGATAACTAATGCACCCCCCTCTCAGTTATTCAAACAATTGGTATTAGAACATTGGTTGCTTAGAACATAGTTTTAAGGACTTCAGTACAAAGATCTCAAAATTTATAATAGGGAATTGCCAAGATTGAACAAAGAGAACTTCACAGTATGGCAAAGCCAGATGAAGTTGCACATATCTAGAATTGGGAATTTTGCACTAGAATTGATGGAGAATGGCTATATAGAACCAACCCCTGGTCCCCTGACACTTGATCAACTAAATGACAGGCATGAACACAATGTTACTATGATGGAAATTTCTTCTGCCTGTACCGATGCTGAATTTGAATATATTAAAAGTTGCAATACTGTAAAAGCCATGTGGGATAAACTTTCTCAAGTTTACAGTGGAGATGCAAATGTCAAAAGAGCTAGAGCAGAAAGCTTAAGGGGTAGATTCGATGATATAAAGATGAAGGAAGGTGAGAATATTATGCAATACACAAATAGATTGAAAGAGGTAGTACATGCTATTAGAGCATCTGATGGAGTTATTAGTGAAGAAACAGTTGTAAACAAAGTACTCAGAACCCTATTGCCGATTTACACAATCAGAATATCTGCTATTCATGAAACAAGGTCTGCATCTAGTAATGTACTTACACTTGACAAGATAATTGCTAAACTTACAACCTTTGAATTGAATAAATTTGATAACAGTGTTGTTCCATCTGTTGAGTCCACTTTCATGTCTTCTCTGAAGATTGGTAAGTCTAGAAGGAATAATAAAAATGATGATAGTGATAGTAATACCGATGATGAGCTTGATGAACTTGAAGCTCTTATGGCCAGAAGACTACCCAAAGGTAAAGGAAGGTATAGAGGTAAGATACCTTTGGCATGCTTTAACTATAAAGAGGTTAGCCACATCGCTACTAGATGTCCACATAAGAAAGATGATGAAATAACCAAAGACCGATCTAAAGGAAGCTATGGGAGAAGATTCAACAAGAGCTACCAACACAATAGAGATAATTGAGACAACAATGACAAAGGAAAAAAGGTATGTTACATAGCCAAAGATAATGAATCAGAATCTGATTCTAATGATGATGTAGAAGTTATATTTGTTGCTATGAAAGATGACTCCAAGGAAGAATAAAAATAGGGATAAAGATCACTGATATCTAAAGCTAACAAGAATAATACATGGATCATAGACAATGGCTGTACACATCACATGACTGGTGATGAAGAGAAATTTGATCAACTTGAAGAATACAATGGAGGATCTGTTAAGATGGGTAATGACACACCTTGTATGGTAATAGGTAAAGGATCCTTGATGATAAATGATATGATAAAATGTGATAATGCTTGTTGGTTAGATGGACTGAATTATAACTTGTTAAGTGTGGCACAACTAAACAATTCAGGTCACTGAGTTGCTTTTGAGAGAAAAAAAATGAAAATCTTTGATGATGGAGGAAGACTAGTTGGAATTGGAGCACAATCAAGAGGTAATCTATTTTATCTTGATACTAACGAGTCTTCTTGCTTGATGATGAAAAATGAAGATGCTTGGTTGTGGCATAACATCATTAACATCATTAAGATTAGTAAAAGGAAAAGAGTTAGAGGTCTACCTAACTTGTCAAAACCTGATCATGTTATGTGTCATGAATGTCAGAAAGGGAAAATGATTAAATCTAGTTTTAAAAGTAAGGATTATTCAACAAAGAAGATACTTGAGTTGGTTCATACCGACTTGTGTGGTCCTATGAGAACTCAGAGTTATTATGGTGATAGATACTTTATTCTTTTTGTTGATGACTATACTACATTGATGACTATTATGTTCTTGAAAGAAAAATTTGAAGCATTTAAGATGTTCAAGTGGTATAAAGCTAAGGTAGAAAAAGAGACTGGTAAGGAATTGAAATGCCTAAGATCTGATAGAGGAGGTGAATTTATCTCTGATGAATTTACTAATTTCTGTAATGAGCATGGTATTAAAAGATAGGTCTCTACACTGAGAACACCTTAGCAGAATGGCATTGGTGAAAGAAGGAATAGGTCAATAGTTGACTGTGCTAGGACACTAATGTTGCAAATGAATGTTGCTCAGACATACTAGAGGGAAGCTGTCAGTACAACTAAAGAAGGACACTGACAAGACACCCTATGAGTTGTGGTTTGGACACAAACCTACTATAAGTTATTTCATAATTTTTGGAATTAAATGTTTTATTCTGAAAGATGAGAGAACTAGGAAATTTGACTCAAAAGGTGATGAAGGGATATTTCTAGGATATTCTAGTAAAAGCAAAGCATATAAGTGTCTGAATAAAACTACCAATAAAATGATTAAAAGCACTAATGTATGAGTTGATGAGTTTGATAAAAAGAACACATTGGAAACTAGAAAGGAACCAGAAGACTATGGTAGATTCACTTACATTGAACAACCAAAGTATCTATCAAAGCCGTAGCCTGTGATAACCGATCAGCAAGAAAATAATACCAAACAATAGGAAAGAGAAACTAAAGAGTAAGATGGACCTACTGAGCAAGAAAATGAACCTACACATCATGAACAAGAAAGTAGAAATAGGATACTAGCAAGTTTTTTCAAAATACATCATTCTAAAACACAAATTATTGGAGACAAACATGTTGGCATGCAAACAAGGAGCAAAGCAAGACAAGGTACATGTCTAGTTTGTGATTATGAACCGAAAAATGTAAAAGCTGCATTAGAGAATGATGAATGGGCTAATGCAATGAAAGAGGAAATAGAACAGATAGAGAAGAAGAAATCCTGGACCTTAGTACCCCAACCTAAAGATAAGAATGTTATTGGTACTAAGTGGATATTGATGCAGGAGCATCCTGGGTGTAAGAGCAATTTTACATCACCCAAAAATATTTCCATTTTTGTATTCAACAAGGGCTATCTTGTGTGGAGCTTCTATTTGTGGAAACTTGCTATGTTTAGTAAGTTGGTCATCCGATCTTAGAATGTTCTGATTTCTTCCCTGGAGGTTCATTTTGGTCATATCAGCCTACTAGTAAAGTTTCATTGACAGATCAAGTCTAGCTTTGTAGATAGTGAAGATTTTTGGTATTGGCAACAAGGTATAGAAAATTTGAAGTCATTTTTGAAGGCTTTAGAGGCCCCAGATGAGGTCAAAAATTTGGATGATAGGCCCTTGCCCAAGTGAAGCTTTTAGAGCACTTTGTGGCCTTTTTGGAATGGGGTTATAATAGTCAATCGGGTCAAGTAGCAATGACTTATGGTCTTCGGAAGTTGGGTCACCTGAAATGGTGGAAAATGATTTTCCTTCAAAAAAAAATTTGGAGTTTCAAAAGTTATTTTGAGCCAACTTTGATGTAATAAATTGTAAAATAAAATAATTCTAAGTTTGGTCAGCCTTGTTGGCTAAAATTTTGGAACCTTCCCAAGCAATGGAAAATTGCCTATATAAGGAAGGCTATAGTGTTGTCTTAGGCAATTCGGAGCAATTCTGGGTAGATTTGGGTAATGATTTGAAGCTTTGTCCTATAGAATATTGTAAAGGGAATGCCCATGTGGATTTGCATATTGTAATTCTAAAATTTGTAATTCCACATTTATGGAGATAATAAGAAGCCCATTTTCTATTCTTTCAAATTATTATCATTTCTCTTTTTCTGTTATGTGTTTGTGGTATTAAGGGGAGCATCCTTCATCAGATATTCAAGAACAAGTAGAATGAGAATGGAGAAGTAATAGGAAATAAAGCTAGATTGGTATGAAAAGGATATGCACAGGAGGAAGGAATAGATTATGGTGAAACATTTTCACCTATTGCTAGATTGGAAGGAGTCAGAATGCTACTTGCATATGCTACACACAAGAAATTCAAATTTTATCAAATGGATGTCAAGTCAGTGTTTTTGAATGGAATACTTGAAGAAGAAGTCTACATAGAACAACCTGAAGGGTTCATTGATCTAGAAAAGAAAGATATGGTATGTAGATTACATAACACTTTATATTGTTCGAAGCAAGCACTGAAAGCCTGGTATGAGAAGCTGCATACTTATTTGTTAAGTATAGGATTTGTAAGAACAAGTTAGAACAACAATTTGTATATGAAAGGAGATACTGATGACACTATTCTTATTGCTGAAATATTTGTGGATGACATTATATTTGGAGGTCAAGATCAAATCTGTAAGTCATTTGCTGATGAAATGAGGAATGAATTTGAGATGTCTATGTTCAAAGAGATTAAGTTCTTTCTAGGACTACAAGTGATTTAGCAGAATGATGGTATATTCATCACACAATCCAAATATATCAAAGAAGTATTGAATACATTTGGCATGGAAGATACTAAACCTATGGGAACACCAATGGCTACTATATGTAAACTGACTAAGGAAGATGAAACTACAGAAGTGAACTAGACACTATACCGATCAATGATTGGTAAGTTAAGGTATGTAGTACTTTGTAGACCAGACATAGCACATACTATGGGAATAGTTGCTACATTTTTTGCTAATCCTAGAGAATCACACATGATTGCTACTAAAATAATCTTAAGATACCTGAAGAAAATAGAGGATTATGGATTATGGTGTCCTAAGGAAGGAAAGTTTGAACTAAAGGTTTATATTGACGCTGATTGGGCTGAAAATGTGGATGATAGAAAAAGAACCACTAGAGGTGCATTTTTCTTTGGTGAAAGACTTGTTACATGGACAAGTAAGAAGTAGGCTTGCATTTCTTAGTCTACAGCCAAAGTAGAGTATGTTGCTACTGCTACAAACTGTTCAAACATTGCATATATTAAGCAAGTTCTAGAAGGTATGAATGAGATAATCACTGAGCCAATGATTATATACTGTGATAACACCAGTGCAGTAAACATTTCAAAGATTCTAGTGATGCACTCTAAAATAAAGCATATATAAATTAAGTATCACTAC
Source organism: Chamaecyparis obtusa (assembly GCA_027943335.1). Classification (NCBI taxonomy): domain Eukaryota; kingdom Viridiplantae; phylum Streptophyta; class Pinopsida; order Cupressales; family Cupressaceae; genus Chamaecyparis; species Chamaecyparis obtusa. The sequence continues at coordinate 393,887 of BSBK01004567.1, read as the reverse complement.
TTGAGAGAACAAGTATAGGAGAAGCAAGTTAAGCTAGAGTTTGTTACATCAAAAGAACAACTTGCAAATATATTTACAAAGGTTCTATTGAAGGATACATTTGAGTACTTAAGGACTAGACTAGGGGTCTGTCCCCTATCTACAAGTCATTGAGGTGATCCAAAAGTTGCATTAGCCTAATCTTATCAGAAGATCATACATGTCGATGCAGCATAGTTCACACTTTGGATCATGTCTAAGGTTGTGAAAAGTTGGAGAACTGGAACAGATTGGCATATTAGTATACAGAGATACAAAGTATGCACCAAACAATAGAGAGTCACTTGGCTACTGAAGAGTTTTTTTTTATTTGTTTCTTAGGCATTGTTGTCAAAGGGAGAGATAAACAATATGAAACAATATGCATCGATGAGAACTATCTCAGGGAGAGCATTGAAAATTAGTTACTGAGAATAGGAGAGCTGAAAAGATCATATTTGTAGATTGACAATGCTATTGAGTAATGTAGTGGTTAAATATATTAAGCTAGGGAGAGCTTGTAGAACATTTGTTCACAGAGTTGTAGAATACATGTTTGGTATGTGTATGGTATATTTCATATTACTTGAGTTTCCATCAATGCCAAAGGGAGAGATTGATGAACTACAACTGATTTAGAACTTGATTGAAGAATCTATGATTTAAGATCACTGAGCTTATTGATTAGATATGTAATATGATTAAATTAGTATTATGTTGTCATTGATGTCAACTAGTTTGACAACACTTATCTTGTAAGTTACTATACCGAAACATCTATAGAAAAGAAGTGAAAGAGATGAAGAACATAAATATCTACATGAGGAAGATGGATATGATAGATGAGGATAAGGAATACATTGAGTCACTTGTTGATGATTCTATGACCTTATGATATTGACTTGATTATGTTTCATTCATCTATGATGGAGAAAAGAGCTGAAAGATACAAAATAGTGTTGTTAGTTAATGAAGCATTTCAATATACACCGACAGTGCAGTGTATACCGAGCATAGTGTAAACAAGGCTTGTGTTCACTGACACATTTCTTTGTTAACCAAGAAGAATAGAATTGACTAAATGACTAGCTTAGCTGATAAGAATCGATGAGCTAGAAAGTGTATGATTTTGAGGTAACAGATAAAGTTTGTTATGATGATCGATGACTAACACAATTTAGGAAAGATCTAATGGATGAGAATCAAACATGTTATTGACACAAGTGCCGAGGTATGCTTAAGCAGAAAAATCGATGAAGATGATTAAGCGGCAAAATCTGATGGAGCAGAACAAAATAGTTTACATGTCTATATAAGAGACTAGAGATTTCACAATGAGTGTGATGCCAGAAGAAAAGGAAATTGCAGGATCATCATGTGAACATGTTTTCATGCATTTTGATCATATAGGTTAAAGAGAACCCTACTACAGAGCATTACCGAGTGACATAGAGTAATTACCAATGGATAATAAGTTGATATAGTATTGAATCAGGAATGTTACATTCATCAGAAAGATTTGTATGAGCTGAATATTGATATGTATATCTACAATTAAAGTTGTAATAGATCAGATCACCTACTGTTACATATTTAACCATTGTACATAGTAAAATCTCTTAACCGAGTAGACTAAGAAAGTCTTTTATGTATCATTCATAGAATGAACATTGTTATCCTGTCAACCCCAGAGTGACTACTGGTTGGACAATAACGGTTGGTCTAAAATCCTCTAACAAGGTCACACCTAACAATGTGTTTGTAACCTTTAATAGGGTTGGGTCTTCACTGACCTCACTTCAGAAGAGTGAATATTTTTGGTTGCCGATCCCAAGTGGTTTTTCCCTTCACAGGGTTTCCATGTTAAATCTCTTGTGTTATGTGTTGATTGTGATGTTTGTTTGATGTCATATTTGCATGTTGCATATTTGGTTTGATCGGTAACTACTATATGTTTTAGACTGGTAATCGGTAAAAACATAGACAGTACAGTATTTTTAGTTACCAAGTATAAGAAGTTTTAAGTATTTTTTTTTGGATTATACATTTTGTATTGGGACACTGGATAAATGATTCACCCCCCTCTCATTTATTCTAACAAATACTTCCTCTATTAGGTCAATACATCTTTTTTAGCTTAATCTCCTTCATAGATCTTAGGGTTAGGTCAGATTCATCGAATCCATCCTACATTATGTTCTTTAGCTATTCGTCTAGAAATATCTCAAATCTCTTAATAGATTTACAATAAAACATTTTATAGTGCATTACATGCTTTCATACAATCAATAAATAAAGTCAATGCATTTTACATAATCCAAGAATTCAATGATGATGGCTGGAAATCTGAATTCTCTCTCAAATGCAAAATACTAACGCTTGGTCAATGTTGTGTTCAACTTCTCGCTCTTCACTAGAAAGCTCGGTCACCTCAAAAACTATTTCCTTAGCTAATATTGTCTTCCTCAGCAATTAACTGACATTCAGTCAATATTCAATTTACTCGGCACATACTCGCTCGATCGACACTAACATCACTTGGCTTAAACTAGATTTATTCACTTTTTCTTGGTTAAGCCTACCAGTTTAGTCTTCATTCTGACTTAGATAAACAATACATTATCTTATCATTTTGCCACATAATCAAGTACTCATTGAAGTATCAAGATATATCAACCTTTCCTTAGGTGCTATTGTTACCAACCTTGCCTTTCCCCTTAGCAACAATCAAATAGATATAGTACTTGCTTAAATAGAAATAATCTTACTAGTTAAGGTTTAACATCAATGACAATACAACAATTGCTTCAATTGGAGTTTCCAACACAAGATACATTGAATAAGTTTGTAAAATTAATTGAATGACTATGATTGATCAAAGGAAAAATTAATAGAGAAGATTAAGTGGAAAAAATAGTCTATATAAAGGATGGATTTGTATGAACAAATAACTAGAAAATTGAAGAGTTGATAAGTCACCGACTGATGTAGTGAAGAAGGAAAAGATAGATTCCGAGTTAGAAAGAAGGATTTGATGAAGTGTTGAAGGTAGTGGATAGTGAAGGATTGAAATAAAAATAGAAGAGCACATAAAGAATCTAGTTATGCAAAGATAGTTACAAATCTATAGGTCAAACTATTTATTGTTTCTTATTAGCATTTGTAATAGAGAAATCTCTTAACCAAGCATACTTTAGAAGAGTATTTTTTTTAGTGGGTGACAATTCCCACAATGGATTTTCCCAAAGTTGTGTTTCCACATCAAATACTAGTGTTACATGTGATGAATGGTTTATGTGATTGATTTGCTGAGTGTTAAAGTTTATTTACTGTTGTCAGTAAATAATGAATTTTGTGTAACCGGTTAATTAGAGAAATTTTTTTAAGCTATAGAGAATCAAGGATGACTTATTCACCCCCCCCCCTCCCCCGCTCCCCTCTCTATAATCTAACATAATTTTTGTTTTATTTGGGAAGCACACCATAGCTCTAAAATTCCTACTAGATGCTAAATAAAAATATTGCATAATATTCAAGAGTTGATTTGAAAAATCATGCTAATATAATTTGGTGCATCAATTATTTCTTGGAAGTCATAAATAAGAGATTTATATCCAATTATAAAGGAGGTGATAGTAGGAATGCACATGTCCTAAGGAACCTATAGACTTATTTTTCAAATATTTGTTAGTGATATAAGGTTTCATATGTTGATCTCATTTCAATAAGTATATGATTTTTTAGTTGTGAACCACTGGTAAATGAATATGTGTATTCATAATCTTTCTATACATCTTACATGTTTAATCATTCATCTATAATATCTTTTATTATGATTTCATAAATACATGTTAATAAATAAAAAGTATAATATTATGAATACTTTATTCTATGCATTTAGATTGGAAGTTTGATTTCTAATATTATGAATACTTTATTCTATGAATACATTTTATAGTGTTCTAAGAAAAACTCTTGAATATTTTTCAAAGAGATATCTTTCAAATTTTTGTATATTTTTTTGTAAAGCATGACCTACATTTGGAATCCTCTCATCTTTCCCCAAATTTGTATAATAGTCTAGATTTGAACATCAACAGATTGCATGCATATGTGAACTAAAGTACTCCTTCATTCTTCTTTAAGTCCATACTTAACACCCTCGATATTCTTTGATTCTATTTGTAAAACCCATTTTTAATACTCTTTATGATTGAGAAATTCTCATGGGCATTATTAACATGTATATAATTTCATGTTCTATGGACCACTTATTTTAATTTTAGACCATAGATTACAATTTAAAAATTTATTAGATAGTTTAATTTTACTTGCTATATTTTTCTATAACTATATGACTTTTATAAATATTCTAGGGAAGTATAATATTGAACTCTTAGTTATAATATTATTTTATAAGATAATTTAAAAAAGAAGAGTATACATATTTATTTATTTTTTAAATGATTAGATTATTGTAACATTTCTTTAATATCAATTTAGAAAAATAAAATTGTAATAATAAATTTAATATTTTTGCAACTAAATTTATTATTACAGTTAATTATAATTTTCTTAATTGATATTAATGAAATATTGATATAATCTTAGTCATTTTAAAAAATAAATAAATATTTATACTCTTTTTTAAAATTATTTTAAAATAATATGTATTAATATTACTATTGGAGATTTGCCAATAGGCCAGTACTGACTGTATGTTTGTCATTGATGACAACATATGGAAAGTAGCATGCGTGGAAGACTTATGCAATTAGATTTTGGTATATGTAGCATGGAAATGATATTATCATGATATCATGGGCACAGAGGTTAACTATTAGTATAGACAATTATACAACAGCTTGTGTCAGTAGTGTTCCTGACAAAGTAACAAGCAGTGTTCTATATATGGTTGTTCATACAGTTATCATGGAGCCTTGCGCACTTGGATATATGTTGAAGACATACTAGTGATGTTACATTCATGGACGCAGAGTCTGATGATTAGTAGAAGTGAAGTTCTATAGTTTCTATTCACCAAAAGCAGTGTTCTATGTTTGTTCAGAAGAGGCGATAGAGATTATATTGGTTCTGGAGTTGCACCTATCATTTAGATATGTGCCCTTGGATTTAAGCTAAGAGAAGAGTTAGTGATGTTTAGTTAAGAGCACATGAAGTAATTCAGCTTGACGAGAAAGATCCGGTTGTTTTGGTAGACTCAATAGTGTGTAGCATGCGTCTACAATTATCTCATTGGACATGACCCAAAATGTGTTGTGTGCTTAGTAGAGATAACTCCATTGTTATTGGAATTTATTATGGTTCCTCTAATATGATTTCAAGGTGGTTCTAACAAGATGACTTGATTATATCATTTAGAGGAAAGAGATTTATAGGCAGTCATTTGTGATTGCTTTAGTGTGGTTTAAAGTTGATTAAGTAGAGTAGAGCAGAGTGTGTGAAGACTTGAGCCATTAGAAGAAGGTCTATTTGATCAAGTAAATTATTTGTGCTATACATTGGAACTGATCTAGATAGTAGGTCTAAGCATAGTTCACTAAGATCTGTATATAGTGTATATATATCATTCAGAAGGTTATAGCCTTCACCCCTTTGATCTGTGTGCTCTTGGACAATGCATCCTCTCCCCTAATTGGGACTATTGTAAAAGACTCCTAATAGGGTCCAACCCTTAACCAGGTCTACTATACTAAATATATTGTAAAGCAACTCCTAACAGGGTTAAGGATCTTCTAACAAGGATCATAATACACTAGTGCAAAATATTAGTGGGTGTCAACTCCCACTAGGATTTTTACCTATTTAGGTTTCCCCATAACCAAAATATTGGTGTTGTGTTCAAGTGTTCTTTTATTTTTTTTATGCTTTATGTTTAAGAAAACTTAATTGGACAAATAATTGAAACTAGTAGATAACTGATTCACCCCCCCTCTCATTTATCTCTTGGGACTATTCCTAACAATTGGTATCAGAGCCAAGTGCCTCAGAGAGAAATTTCAATAGCTCGAGGCTGATCAGATGGAATTCTTTAGAAAAGAAAGTCCTAAGTTTGATGGAGAGAATTATCTTGATTGGAAGAACAAGATGGTGATTCATTTGTAGTGCATTGCTTTCAAAGTTTTTGATGTAACTATCAAAGTAGTCAAGATCCCTACTTTAGAAGACCTTGCAAAGGATGATACTACTGATAAGAAAAAGGAATTATTTCATTAGAATGCAATATCCAAGGAAGCTCTTATCAACTCCCTATCTAATAGTGAGTTTTTAGAAATAAAGAAGGTAGATACAACCCACAAAATATGGAAGTACCTAGAAGACATATTTGAAGGAGACAAACAAGAAAAGGATGCACGCAGAAAGACATGGAAGAAAAGATACAATGCATTAGAGATGCTACCTAAAGAAAACATTAGAGCTTACAATCAAAGGATCAATGAAGCATTTGCTAGAATAAAGAACAATGGTGGAGAGATCTCAGAAGAAGACATTATGGACAAATTGATGACTACTCTCACTCTTGAATATCAAAACAAGATCAACATCCTTGATGAGACCATGCAGCTTACATCAAATTTCAAGAGAGATACCTTGATTAGAAAAATATCAACTTTTGAGATTTCAAGATTGAAGACAAAACCTAAAAGTGAGATAGCCTTCAAAGCAACAGTTCATGGTAAGAAATCCGCAAACACTTCTGGTAATTTTGATTATGATGATGAAGAGAAAACATTAGATGATTTCATTTCCATGATTTCCAAGAGAGAAAAGAAAGGAAAAGGAAATTATGAAGGTTAATTTCCATTTAAATGCTTTTCATGTAATAAGATTGGTCACTTTGCATCTAAATGTCCCTTAAGAGCTAGAAAGTTCAAAAATGACTATAAGCCAAAATTCTTTAAGGAATGTTATTATGTTGGAGATGGAGTTTTAGATGATGATTCAGTTGAATAAGAAATAGGATTCATTGCTATCATAGAGAAAATGAACAATAAGATAGATCATGAAGATAAGAAAGAGAATCAAGAGCTAGCATTGATTTCACAAGCTAATATAAGGACAGATTGGATTATAGATAGTGGTTGTTCACATCACATGATAGGTGATAAAGGTAAGTTTGTTCATCTAGAAAAATATAATAGTGGCATGGTTATATTTGGAGATAACACTCCTAAATCCATAGTTAGTAGAGGATCCATCACCTTGGATGGAAAGAATAGTACTGATGATGATCTCTATGTAGATGGTTTGAAAAATAACCTTCGTAGTGTTGGAAAGTTACTTCAAAAAGGTTATCAGTTGGAGTTCAAAGATGAAAAATGTATCATTAACAACAAGGATGGTGTTATGATTACATCAAGCTCAAAGACTAAAGGTAATGTTTTCCAACTCAATTTAGAAGCAAGTTGTTTTGTTGCTAAAGTTGATGACAATTAGTTGTGGCATAAAAGACTATGTCATATCAATTTTGATAACATAGTAAAGATAAGCAATGCAAAGGTAGTAAGAGATCTACCTAGCATAGTAAAACTAGTTGATACTATATGCATGGAATGTGTGATGGGAAAGCATGTGAGAAACTCATTTAGGAGCAAGCACAATTCAACAAAGAACAAGTTGGATCTGATTCATACAGACCTATGTGGTCCAACTCAAACACGATCATACTATGGTGAAAGGTATTTCAGTTTGTTTGTTGATGATTATACTAGGATGATGTGGGTTGCATTCTTGAAATATAAGTGAGAAGCATTTGAGAAGTTCAAAATATTCAAAGCTAAAGTTGAAAATGAATCTAGACTAAAGATTAAATTTTTGAGATCGGATAGAGGAGGAGAATTCACCTCTAATAGATTCTATGAGTACTACGATGAACTTGGCATAAAGAAATAGTTGAGTGCACCTAGAACCCCTCGGCAGAATGGAATTGTAGAAAGAAGGAATAGGATCATCCTTGATAAAATGCACACCATCGTGATTGAAGGAAAAGTTGCACACACCTATTGGAGAGATGCGGTCAATACAATAGTCTACACCATCAATATAATTCAATTGAGGCCTGGCACTAACAAAACACCATATGATCTATGGTTTGGTAATGTTCCCATAGTAAAATACTTTAGAATCTTTGGAAGCAAGTGCTACATCAAGAGGGATGAAGCAGTAGGCAAGTTTGATGCAAGAAGTGATGAAGGTATTTTCCTTGGTTACTCTACCAAAATTAAATCTTATAGATGTTTCAATTTAAGATTGAAAAAGATCATTGAAAGTGCTCATGATAAGATTTGATGAAAATTTTATGGTTTAAGAAAGATATCATGATTACTCACCCATGATTGAAGAAGAAGCCAGACCCTCCACTAGTGAGACAATTATTGAAGAAATGTTTGACAGTATTGATGTGTTATTCAATGACCTTGAGACAAGTGAAGAAGAAACTCCCAAGGATGATGAGTTAGCATCACCTAAGGTTCCAAAGTTTACATTTAGAAACCATTCCAAGAAAGACATCATTGGTGATCAGAGCGGAAAAGTCTTAACAAGATCATAAGCAAAGAACTCAGCCATTAGTGAAGCGGTATTTTTACTATCTTAGATTGAACCTTTAAGTGTTGAAGATGCTTGTAATGATTCAGATTGGCATGATGCTATGAAAGAAGAACTTGATCAGATTATTAAGAATGACACTTGGGAACTAGTCCCAAGACCTAGTGATAAGAATGTGATTGGAACAAAGTGGATATTTAGGAACAAGATGAATGAAGATGGTACAGTAGTAAGAAATAAAGAAAGGTTAGTATGTAAGGGATATGCGTAAAGAGAAGGCATTGATTATTCAGACACATTTGCACATGTGAGAAGATTAGAAGCTATTAAGTTGTTTCTAGCTTATGCTACAGTCAAAAACTTCAAAGTTTATCAGATGGATGCCAAGTCAGCATTCCTAAATGGAGATTTGAAAGAAGAAGTATACATTGAGCAGCTAGAAGGATTCACCTTATCTGATAGACCTGATATGGTATGTAGATTGAACAAGGTCCTCTATGGACTTAAGAAAGCCCCTACAGCATGGTATGAGAGACTAGATGGATATCTAACAAAGATTGGATTCAAGAAAGGAGCATCAGATTGTAATCTATTCATAAGAGAGACATTTGAAGGTTTACTACTTGTAGCTATATTTTTTGATGACATTATCTTTGGAGGTAATGACAAACTCAGTGCTAAATTTTCTAAGGAGATGAAAAATGAATTTGAGATGAGTATGATTGGACCTATCAAATAATTTTTTGGATTGAATGTACAATAGACAGAGAAAGGTATTTTCATTAATCAGTCCAAGTATGTGAAAGAAATATTAAAGAAATTCAAGATGGATGATTGCAAACTGGTAGGGACACCTATGATAATAGGATGAAAAATTACAAAAGAAGATGACTCACCAGTAGTAGATATAACATTGTACAAGTCTATGATTGGAAAACTTATTTATCTTACTCAAACTAGACCTGATATTTCCAATGCAATTGGCATAGTTGGAAGATTTGCAACCGAGCCTAAACAAAGTCACCTCATGGAAAGAAAAAGGATATTCAGATATTTGCAAGACACTATAGACTATGGTCTATGGTATCCTAATTCAGAAAATGCTGAGCTTGATGTGTACACTGATGTAGATTGGGTAGGTTGCATTAATGACAGAAAGACTACATTAGGTGGAGCAGTGTTTCTTGGTGATAGACTTGTCACTTGGACAAGCAAGAAACATAATTGTATATATCAGTCAACAATAGAAGTGGAGTATGTTGTAGCAACCTTGAACTATTCTATAATTGTTTGGATCAAATAGATGATAAAGGATTTTGGTATTTAGATTGATTATCCTATTGTTATTCACTGTGATAACACTATCACTATCAATATGTCGAAGAACCCTATGATGCATGGAAAGACAAATCACATTGAGATCAAGTATCACTTCCCAAGAGAGAAAGTGGAAGAGAAAGAAGTCAAGCTAGAATATGTGAGTACTAAAGATCAATTGGTAGGCATATTCATAAATCCCTTGCCAAAGGATACTTTTGAGTATCTTAGGGAGAAGTTGGGAGTTATTCTCTTCCTTGATTCTACTTAGAAGAAAGAAGGAAAAGCATCACTCCTCAGGGACTGATGGATGGTTGACTACTCTACTTCTAGAGTAGTACTAGTGCTTAAAAATAATTGGCACCCTTTGCCATTGATGTCAAAGGGGTAGTAATATATAGTCATGAAAAATAGAAAAGAGGAGTAATATACCAAGTGGGAGTAGTTTTCAGTTATGGCAGTAGTCTAGTTGAGGAAATGGATAATGTTGAAGAATATTGTAGTAGATGGAGGATTCATACTTGGGGGAGTTTTGAAGAGGAAATGGAGAATGTTATAAAAGAATTATTCATTTGGATTGGTGGAGTTTTTCATTCCATATGTTGCCATCAATGCCAAAGGGGGAGATTGTTGGAGATTTTCCAGCAGACCAATACTAACTGCATGTTTGTCATTGAAGACAACATATGGAAAGTAGCATGTGTGGAAGACTTATGTAGTAAGATTTTGATATATGTAGCATGGACATGATATCTTCATGATATCATGGGTGCATAGGTTAAATGTTAGTATAGACACTTATACAGTAACTTGTGTCAATAATGTTCTTGACAGAGTAACATGCAATGTTATGTGTATGGTTGTCCATACAATTATCATGGAGCCTTGCACACTTGGATATATGTTGAAGACATATTAGTGATGTTACATTAATGGACGTAGATTTTGATGATCAGTAGAAGTGAAGTAATGCAATCGCTATTCAATAGTAGCAGTGTTCTATGTTTGTTCAAAAGAGCCGACAGAGATTATATTGGTTCTGGAGTTGCACCCTTGGATTTAAGCTAAGAGAAGAGTTAGTGATGTTTGGTTAAGAGCACATGAAGTAATTCAGCTTGAGGAGAAAGATCCAATTGTTTTGGTAGAGCTGATAGTGTGTAGCGTGCATCTACAATTATCTCATTGGACAGGTCCCAGAATGTGTTGCTTGCTTAGTAGAGCCAACTGAATTGTTATTGGAGTTTGTTACAGTTTCTCTAATATGATTTCAAGGTGGTTCTAACAAGCCAAATTGATTATATCATTTAGAGGAAAGATATTTATAGGCAATCATTTGTGATTTCTTCAGTGTGGTTCATAGTTGATTAAGTAGAGTAGAGCAGAGTGTGCAAAGAGTTGAGCCATGAGAAGAAGGTCTATGTGACCAAGTAAAGTATTTGTGCTATAAATTGGAACTGAGTCAGACAACATGTCTAAACAGGGTTCACCAAGATCCAAGTATAGTGTATATATATCATTCAGAAGGTTGTAGCCTTCACCCCTTTGAGTAGTGTGCTCTTGGATAGTGCATCCTCTCCCCTAATAGGGACTATTGTAAAAGACTCCTGACATGGTCTGACCCTTGACCAAGTCTACTATAGGGTTAAGGATCTTCTAACAAGGATCATAATGCACTAGTGTAGAATATTAGTGGGTGTCAATTTCCACCAGGGTTTTTACCTATTTGGGTTTCCCCATAACCAAAATATTGGTGTTGTGTTCAAGTGTTCTTTCATTGTTTTTATGATTTATGTTTAAGAAAAATTAATTGGACAAAGAATTGAAACTAGTAGATAATTGATTCACCCCCCCTCTCAGTTATCTCTCGGGACTATTCCTAACAATTACAACTAAGAATTCAATATTATACTTCTTTAAAATAAGAATATGTATGGATGTATGTATGTATGTGTGTGTGTGTGTGTGTATGCGTGTATGTGTGTATGTATGTATATGTATAATCAAAGGGGTAAAAATTTATTCAATCTAATTAATATAATATTATAGCAAAAATACTAGAGTGTAGTTCGATGCGGGGACCTAGAAAATCAATGAACATCATCCATGATAAAGACCTACAAGAAGAAGCCTATATGAAACCTTGAAAAAATAACTCATTATCCATTCATGTACTTTTCAACCAACTTCTCAAGTTTATTAGATAAATTTGGAGAGAGATGCTCCCACCCAATAACATATCAATCAACTAAATGCTAAGAAGCCCATACATGTAGCTTATATTTTCCTACACACCATTCCATTCCCACATGATGTGGGTGAAAGAGAAAAATTATAAAGAGATACATATCCTAGGAACCTCTAAGGCCACTAAATCCTTCTTCTAATTAACATGATCTAAGATTCTCTTGTTAACAAATTAACCAGTATCTATGAATCTAAATCACAAATAACTTTATGCCATCCATGAGACTAACAACTTTTAAAAGAAATAGGGAGATAAAGAACTTCAGAGTGGACCCACAATAGTGGGTTACACATTTTTACTTGAACATACACTGAAATATGCATTCTGAAAAAAAAAAACTTCACTTTCAGATGCATATTGCCGCTAAACCATTTTAAACTGGAAGTTGAAGTAAATTAGAGAGTTTTTGGATTTTCCGTCTAGATTTAAAATATAATTTAACAAAAAAATAGAGCTTAGAGCTTAACTTTTTTTCTAGAATATATCTCAAGTTGATTCTTTCAAATTCAATTTTATAACATCCATGTATAATGTTTTTAATTGGTTTCATCACTTTATCCTCACTATTTTGTATTTTGGTAACATTTTTAGTTGACTTAAACATAATTTTCACATGTGTTCACTTCATAGCTTGTAACTTATTTTATATTTGTCCAATTTTTAAAAAAAATCAGAGAAAGAAGACTTCAATATCTAGTGCATGGATATTTTTTAGAATTTCTTTTTTCTCATTTACTATTGTTCCATGAATGTTGAATATAGGGGTTGAGTTTTGGTAAGAAACCTACATTTGATTGACATCAAATAATATATGCATAACAAACTCTTTTTAAAAAAAAATCATAACCATTAGAAATTTTGTTCTAAGTACTTGTGTCCTACATATTTAGTTTCTCAATATTATCCCATCTGAGACCTTGTATTGTGCTTCAAAGGTCTCAAAGTTTTAGAAGAAACATAGAATTTGGGGGAAGCCTAGATTTAGGGGGTTTCTATCGAAAGTGCTTTTGCTAGAAAGTAGTTTTGATCAAAAGTATGGGGTTTCAATTGAATAAACTTTCTAACATAACGCCCATACCATTTAACCATAGTTGCAAACTTAACTCAGCAACTTTCAATCAAAAAAGCCTAAAAGGTTTCGATAGAAACTCTAGTCATCCAATTTGACAAGTTTTGAAGCTATTAATTGTTTGATATAAATAAAGATGTGTTAGTGAACAGATTTTTCTTTCAAAAAAAACCTTTCAAATGACTCTTGAATGCCCAAACAAGAAGACACAATCAACAACCAACAGCTGGGTCATTTTTAATTAAAATACGTAAAGGCCCTCTAAATTTTGGTATGAAGGTACAACTCCATCTGATATGAAATGAATTTATATCACTGGTATGCTTTTCACTAGAAAACATCAAAGGCATCAACATATACCCATAAACATGATGTGGATGTGTAGATATTTTAAAGATATAAACAAAATGAATATGAGAGGTTGATACAAAGCCCACTTCTCTCACACCCACAAATCATAACTCATTAAATCTACAAACAAGTATTCTTTCCAAACATAGCCTAATTCTGAAAACAAAGTTCCAAAATCAAGCACATGCACAGCTGAATAAGTAAAATATGATGCTGAAAAAGATTTTAATGAGACAAAGCTCAATGAAATCTAAAGGAACAATAATGAATTCAAAGATCCATAAACTATTTCTCCATTATTTCAATATCCAAGATGAGTTGTAGATTACATAAGCATAGAAAGAAAAATCTACTCTCTATCCCTTACAACTACAAATGAAAACAAGAACATAAAACTCTCCATCCCACAGCACAAAGTCTGTAGAAAAGAAAAGCCTCCCCTCCTACCTATATTCACAGCTCTTATTTTTCTGTAGCTCAAAATCTGCTTGAGCAAAATCTAAAAAAACTAGAACCCCTTTCAAATGTTTCTGTGCTCTATTTATCTTCTCCACTGTTGTTGATCTTTTTCAGTTATTAGAATAATTGATTCTTGAAACTTAATTGTCTGACTCTTTCTTTTCATCATTTTGATAATATGCCTACTTCCTTTAATTTGATATCTTCATAAAGTATTTATGAAAAGCTTTTAAAGATATACTTCAATGTTTCAAATGATATCTAGACAGGTGGCATAAGCATACATTAGTCATAAATAAAAATATTTCTGATGCTGGGTGGATTTAAAAATATTTAAGATAGTCAAAATAGGCCTTGGTGCGGGGGCCCTAACTAATTATTTCAACGTTGGATTTCCTTCATTGTCGCATATGTTGGAGAGATCATAGTTTCACACAACTTAACTAGAGCAATCGAGAAAATTATGTTTGAGTCAAAAGTTATTGAGGTCTGAGTGGAGTTATATAAAACTGCCAGAATAACCAACTTGTTGTGTTAATGTTATCACCAATGTTTCACATCTTTTGCACTTGGTAATAAAGGCACTTAAACATTCTTATAAAAAGAATATCAAATAGGAAAAGATAATGTTTTTGAGCCTTGAATTTTTTCACTATGCTTCTGAACTGAAATGAATCACGTCAAGCCTAAATGTTCCTACATGCACTTTCCTACATTAATTTGAACCAATCTGGACCAGTGAACTGCACTTTTGAACTTGCAAACCTCTTGAACCTGTTTGAAATGTTTTGAACTCTTTTCAAAGTGGATCAACAAAGTAAAATTGTTCTTTGAACCTGCATTCTAAATTTCTAAACCTCTGGACCTGCACTTGAACCTAAACCTTTGAACCTATTAATCTTCTTATGCATTTACTGAACCACTTCGAACCTCTTTGAACCTTGGTTTGAAGTAGTTCAAAGAGATTCAAGACCTTAAACTTGAAAGTTTATTTTCGGGGTCTATATGGGTACCAACATGATGTTTTTTTTTCAATTTTATAAATATGAAATTGAAGGTAATTCATATTTTGGAGAAGGAAAGTATATGTGAATAGTCATTGGAAAGATATCTTAGTAGGAAAGTAGGTCTCTCTCTCTCTCTCTCTCTCTCATAGATAGATTTACTAAAATATCACATTTCATACCTTGTAAGAATACTTCAGATGTAATGCATGTAGCAAACTTATTCTTTAAAGACAATGTGATATTGTATGGGTTACCAAGGAGTATTATTTTAGATAGGGATAGAAAATTTGTGGGATATTTCTGGAGGACACTTTGGAGGAAGATGAATACTAATTTAAAATAAAGTTCTAATTTTAATCCACAAAATGATGGACAGAAAGAGGTTGTGAATAGAAGTCTAGGGAATTTTTTAAGGATCTTGTTGGGGGATAACTTGGTAATTTTGATTTGGTTTTAGCACAAGAAGATATTTCCTATAATAATTAAGTAAATAGGACCACAAGAAAAACAACATTTGAGATTGTCACAGGTATGAGTCCTAAGGGAGTTTTTGAGTTAACATATATTAGTCACGACTCTAAAAGGAGTTCTTTATTAGAGGTATTTTTAGATCTTATGAAATTATTACATGAAGAGGTTAAGTATCATTTGAGAAAGGTAATTAGAAATATAAGGAGAATGTAGATAGGAGTACGACACATAAGGATTTTTTAGTGGGAGAGGAAGTTATGGTTCATTTAAAGAATGGGGGATTTCTAGTTGGAACCTATAAAAAATTAAGGATGAGGAAGTTTTCACCTTGTAGGAATAGAGAGGATTCTAGATAGTAGTGTTTAAAGCACTACAAGAGGTAAAGATTGTAGGGAGTACTTGGTGAAGTGGAAAGACAAACCAATAGATGATTCTTCATGTATTTCTCAAGTGGAGATGGATAATTTTGATTCTTATCATAAAAAAAAGTGAGAGACTCAATTTATTAATAACCTCAGGTGTATGATACAGGAGAATCTTGAGTTGAGAGAAATCTTGCATTAACCAAAAAATATTTCTATTCTCTATTGTTCTTATTTTCTAGTCTGGGAGATCACGTTGGAAAATTAGCATATGTTCGAGTCATATTATACAATGATTAGGTTATATTATGGGCCTATAATGGATCATGTTTCAAGGTTCATAGTTGATTTAGATCTTCATTGCATGATTTATGAATTATTCTCTCTCAGGCAAGTTTTTCTTGCTAGTTTGTGACCTTTTGATGAATTTTGATCTTGAAATGGAAATCTATGTCTTGTGATGCTCATAGGTGCATACATATTTGTTCTTGGACCTTATGTGGACCTAAATTTGGTATTTTTATGCCTTGCATAGTTTATGGATCAATTTCCTTATGATTTAGGACTTTTCCTTTTTTTGCATCTTCACGTTTCCTATTCTTGGGGAATGTTCTTTTATCTTGACTTGACCTACATGTTGCAATGGCTATTTATGTAATGTAACTCATCTTTAGTGGTATCTCTTAGGAAGAATAAGATATAATGTTTAGAATTGGTTCTAAGATTTGGACTAAAGGTTGTAATCAAGCAGACCAATCGTAACCTGGTACATATGAAGGTATGTATGTTTCCAACTAAATGTAACTAGTTTTGACTAAGTGAATACAAATGTTTCTTGTTCTATCCATATCCTTGTGTTGTTTTTTCACTTTTTTTACTCTTTTTGCATGATTAGACTGATCTCTTTGAGGTCCCTCCATCGATGACTACACCAAGAACCCTCTAATTCTAGGAAAGGCAAAAAATTGAGGAAGGGAAAGAAAGGGAATAAATTTTATAGGGAATCAATTGAGGTAAATGAAGATGCCAATGTCTCCAAGGCCATAGATGAAGAGTTTATTATTGAGGAAATCATTAAAAAAGATGGGGAGGTTGGTTTTCAAGAAGGAAACCTTAATTCTATGAATGTCGCTAAGGTGATGGAATGGGGATTTCATATTGAGATTTATTTTGAAGTGGAGAAGGAGACTCTTTTTTCCTATATAGTAGACATTTCAATGTTGTTAAAGGATATTGTCAATAGCTAAGATTGACTCTTCAATTGGATGGAGTTAGAAATAAATATGATAAAGTAAAGTAGTAATTCTCATAATGATAAGATTAATAAGTCATAATATGCAAAAAAATAGGAAATTATTAATGAGAAATAAAATAAGATACTCTCTTTAATCTAAGTTGTAAAGTATGTCAAGATGATGAAGCTTGAGCAAGACTAAAAATAAAGGGTGCTAGAGAAACTATAAGGAAGGTGCATGGTAAACTAAGGATTCTAGTCTCAGTTAGTAGGGTCGCTATCCAAATTATCACTATGGAATTAAAAAAATCTACATGAAAAGGAACATGTACTAAAAAATAGCTCTATGAAGAAGGGAAAGGGCATGCATCCTACTATTGTTGTTGTTGATTAGGATGAGGTTGTTTCTAGTGATAAAAACAAATCAGTTTGAGTTCCTCTACAAGGTCCTTTTTCTAGAACCTATAGCCATGCAAAATTTATGACATAGCACTCCTAGACTATCCATGATGTGATGGATATACACAAGAAAGTTATAGATAAAAATTTGGATGCTAATAATATTTTTAAATAGATTTAGTAGTTGTGGGGGTCTTTGACCCTAATTTGGTTGTTTTACTTTTTGGTTGTTGGTTTATTGTTGGGATTTGGATATTTTTCTTTTACTAATGGAATTTTGATAATGTAAAGTATTTCATGGTCTGTATAAAATATATTTTACCCTAATCAAAAAAATAGTCTAAATTATTTCTTCAAGCGTGTTGTGAAGGGTCACAACCCTTGAATGTGTGGAGAAGTAATAAATGATTGAGGTAGATCATTATCTTTTATTATGTAATTATTCAATTATCTCTTTATATATGTGTGTGATGTTTAATTATACTAATTTTAAAACATTTATAAAATTCATGCAAAAATTTTGGTCACTATAATACCCCAAAAATGGGCTATAGGTTCATTAATCTCCTACATCATTAAATCGATTGAAATTGACATCAAAGTCCTAACCTAAGGCACATCTACACATCAATTTATCAAAACCCTAATTGATTATCTTAATTCTGCATTGGAGAATATTTAATTAATTAATTTAATCGTGCCACTTAATTATTTAATTAGATTTAATTATGTTTATTCCTAAATTATATTATTTAATTTTGACAATAAATAAAAAATCCTAAGAACAATTGATTAAATTTTTATTTAATTAATTAAATCCATTTGTCAATATTTAATGATATAGTTTTTGAATAAAAGTTTGATTTAATAATTGATTAACCCATAAATCAATTGTTTTAATTCAAAAGTAGTTAAGTTGAGAATAAATCACTTTATTTTAAAATTAATTCATATTAAATCATGCACAATCAGAAAAGAAGTCAACTTTAAATCAATTTTCAGTTTCAATTTGTTAACTTTCTAAACTTGACATCTGATGATGAGTTGAAAAAGTGAACTAAACTCTATTTTGAGATAAAAAGTGATTTTGCATGATTTTGTGAGTTGATCTTTTCCTGATTTCTTGTTAACTCAAAAATCAACCTGATTTTATCAAGAGTGATTTATGGCTTTTCTCTATGCATCCTCAAGCCCTAGATTTCTATATAATCAAGGCTTGTCTCCTCACAAAAAAGATCCCTCGAATTTGCATCCTTACTCTGGCGAATTTACATCTAAAGAATCAAGCTTTTGTGAACAAGGCAATTATGAGATTTTTTTTATTGTTTTTGAGGGTTCATTGCATTCATTCATAGCATATCATTGTTAGATCAATTTTCATATCATTCCAATTCATTCTAGATTAGTTTCATATCAAGTTTTTCATCTTATTGTATACAAAATCCCCCCCAAAAAAAAGATTAATCTACATTTCATTTTCATTGCTTTCAATCATTTAAATCCTTCATTTAGGTGTTGCATTGTCACTAATCTCAATCTGAATCTAAGAATACCATGCTTGCACCTACTAGAAGGCAGTAAATTGTCTGGTTAGCTATATTGTTCTTATTTGCAGATTTCTTGATTTTCTAACCTCTAATGTTTTACTAAAGTGTTGTGTCCACAGCTAGGTACAAATTTCACACACACATTTTTGGCACCCACCGTGGGGTTGCAAAATGGGTTTCCATTATTTTCTATCAACTTTCTATCTTTTTTTTTATCAAAACTGTGATACGACAGTTGGTGTTTTCAAGAATCATGCGTATTGTCAGATTGTCATTTCAGGACTACTTTGTTGTGTGTGAATAGATCCACTATTGTTTCATGCATGGATTTTCATGTGAGAGGTAACCCACTATTGTACAAGTTTTGGTACCAAAGATTCAATTATCATATCAAATTTCCAGTTTGTCTTTTAGATTTTGATTTTGGATTTGGACTGACAGTTAACCCTAACAATTTAGATATATTATTTTTAACTGGTACTTACTATTTTTGCTCACTGGAAATTGTAGCAAAAATTGAAAATAGGTAAAATCTACTAAGCGCATTGCATATGAATTCATGTATTATACTATAGTCTAATAACATTTCAATTTGGGACATAAAACAAACCTCTCACATGTCTAGCTTGGGTGTCTTCCCTGCTTTCATAAATCACACTTCAATTTTGGGCTCTTAAAAGAACATAGATTTTATTTTTGCATATCTATTACACATATTAATTAGGCCCTATGAACACTATTTGTGGAGTTCTTGATAGAGTGGGCTTCATTCACTTGTTTTTCATGTGGATCTCTTCTCGAAGATAGATCCCCTTATAGGTAGGGAGGTGAATAGTATGAAATAGTTGTTCACAAAAATGAATAGTGGTGAAATGGGATCACCTCTATGAATGGGGTTTGAATTTGAATAGGGGTAAGATGTATAATATAGGGGTGGAATATAGGATCTATCCTTAATCCAAATTCTCAAAAGGAAAGATCCAAATGGATTAATCACAAAGAAGTGATCAATGTACAAAAGAATCAAACAATGGAGAATATGAAGAAAGGAGAAAATCCTGTAATCTACTATAGAAAGTATATGCCTAAAATCTGAAATAAATATAAGGTAAATAATAACCTAAAAATAGGGAAGATCTATAAAATGATGATTTCTAATGTCTTTGTATGGTTTTGGGAAATTCTACAACCTATTTCGGACCGGAAATGTCGAAATGGAGAAAACCTAGAAAAATTTTATCTTTCGGGAAGCACGTCATCCTTAAACTAGATAGCGGGCCAAGGTCTTACCCTAGGGTAGGATCCTATCCCCTAATAAAGGTCATCCTTGACCCAAAATAGCTTCGATCGAAAATCTATTCACGGATCTCAGAAGTTCACCGAAAAGGGTATCCAAATCCAAGCTCTAATTTGCAATCATGTACCTGTACCTACAAGAAAAATGGTTTTTTGTTATTTGGATAGGAGGTTTGCCTTGGTCAAACCCCAATTTAGGAATTAACCTTGAAATTTAATTGAAATTGTAATATGTATAAACAAAGAAAATAGAACAATTCACCTTTCTTATGTTGAAGTCCTTGTGGAGGATTTGAATCTTTGCATCCACAAGTAGAGATGCTCCAAATGAATGTAGAAGTATATAGGATGTCTCAAATCAATGACATTAGATCTTCAACACCAATCTTGAATGGATTTTTTCATAGGAAGAGGCTTGGATGAATGTGGATGGAGAAATCCTCAAGGGGGCTCCAAAGAGATTGAATCCTTCAATGGATAACAATGGACCTCCTTGATGAATGCTTGAATGCTTGAATTATTGAATTCTTGGCTTGAAGATGATTGAATTATTGCTTTCTTTCCTTCTCCTTCTTGGTTTCTTGAGAGATCTCTTGATAATGGATGCTTGATTGCACTTGAGATATGAAAAAGTGATGGAGAAAATGAGAGAGGAAGGCTTCATTTTATAGTGATCTAGGGCACAAACCTTTAGAGAAGGATGAAATTGGAGAATTAAATCCTAATTAACCTTAACCCCTAGAAATGGACCCAAATTAAATGCAATTTAAGGATTTACCATTCTGAAACTTGAAATGGCCGACTCGGAAGTGGGAAAGAAAATCTTTCTGAAACCTGACATCCTATAACTCTTGGAATCTAAAAATTGGACCTCAGGTCAAGGATGAGGTAGAAATCATCCTAGGTCAGATTCAAGGTCATCCTTGATCTAGGTTAGTTAGGGTCTAGGTTTTCCTTGACCCTACTAGGTCATCTTTTACCGAGACAGTCAGAAACTCTAGATTCTCAGAGAAAACTGCCCAAAAAAGGCTAGAAATAAGGAGAGAAGAAGAACAGGGGGGAAAAAACTAGATACATGCAAAGACCCAATCAAGGTGCTTAACATGACCCCAAACTACTCACTCAAAGGGATAAATACTCTTAACATGGAAGTGCTTCCATTTTAAGATGATAGATTAAGCCCTCACTTTAGCAAGAGTATGGACTCGATGCAAAATATTGGTAAAGGAGATCATAATGAAAAGATAATCTTATCATAATAAAAGGGACAAAGAGAAACTTCAAGCACCCGGGGACTCAAGTCTTCATCAAATCCAAGATCACAATAAGAGAGACATCTCTAGAGAGAGAGAGAGAGAGGGTGTGATTATCTCACCCAATGAGAACTTATGTCCCATTGTGAACCACACAAGGAAACAACATAGCTGGAAAGATGGAATTGAACCGCCTAGTGAATGTGGCTACTCACTTGTCAACCCATCAAGGATTCACCCTTAGGAATATTCTATTCAATAAGAGTAAAACCAAAAACAAAAAAGATCCAATTTTAAGGACATCTCCAACCTTAAGGGATCAAGAGATCCTAAAATATAAATCCATGCTTTAAGGATTAGTCAGTAATCCAAAAAGGGAGAAAAGGTATCTTGAAAAATAATATATGTGTGTTGAAAAGTGCATGTGTGCAATAGGTGAGCAGAGCATATGCCCCTATGTTAAAGTCATTTCTAACACTTTAATAGGAGCAATGGCTTTAAAGGAAACATAAACAACTCCACTAATTATGTTTCCACTATGAGATGCCCCTAGATGAAAACAACTCAAGGGAAATACCATAGAAATATATAGAGAACGCAAAAGGGATCTACCTCCCATGGGGTCAGTATGATCATAAGATAATATATCTATATGATAATATTGAAAATGAATTGACATCAATCCTTGAAGAAAGTAGAACTAAAATCACAAAGGAAGAAAGATCACATAAGATATACGAAGAAGAATATTTTCAGAGCATGCCCAAGAGATCAAAAAGATTTAGTTCTACCAAGTCACAGATCCAAGAAGATTGTACAAGGAACATTTACAAACAACAAAACAAGTACAACATAACATGGAACAACATATGGAAGAATATAGATACATATATAGGAATTGTACAATAGTTTTGATTCCTTTATCACCTTGCACCAATAGACCAACAAGGGTCATGTTGGTGTTTCTTTTTCCCCAAAGGTCATCTTGGCATTAGGATTGATAGGGCTAGTGTCAAATTCACTCAACACTCCAAATCTGATAGGAAAAAGGGCCAACTAACAAGGATCAAAGAGAGATTCTTCTACACTTTGAGCTCCACATCACTCAGGTGGGTATACCTCATCTGCACATACATACAACTTGTGTCACACTACAAGCCTGTAGGTAATTGACTATGGAATGATTTTCAAACCCCTATAGGTATCATGTACCTCAATTGAAACCAATGTCTCATGCAATAGCCCAACTTGCATGGAGTGAGTATGAAAACTAGAGACCTAACCTATCAACAAGAAAGGGAAAAGGTGGAACTGAATGAAAATGATTTTAAATGGATAGAAGGGACCCCTCAGATACCCTAAGTCTCTCATAGACCAGTGCCTTATCCAATGGGCCATAGAGTCAAATACCCTACTGCAAGAGACAACTATGAAATAAGGAAACAATATATTCAATGTGTTGATGCCTTACATCAATCACACACCATGACCAAACCTCAACTTAACACCCACCTATGTATTCAAGCATGTTATTATCCATTCAAAGGATTTTAATCCTCCCCTTAGAAAAGACCTATGAATCAGACAATAATTTACCAGCATCCACTGGAAGACAAGCATGACATATCCTTGATATTTCAGCGCATACATACATGAACACTAACCCTAAACCAGTTATCTCTGTGAAGACAACTCCACTTGCAAACACATAGGCAATACAAGTAGACAAATCAAACACGCTTGATATATGATCAATGAATTCAAAGCTCAAATGGAGATAGCTTGGTAATAGTAAGAATAAATTGAATTCTCATACATAAGAAAAATCTACTACAGCATGCATTATATTCCCCTTAACCAACAATGGAAGAAGAAGAACACCCTATATGCAGAGAAGAAGAAAAAAATCTACAGGAAAAGGACCCTTCCTGGAACTGAGAAAATTCAGAACCCTTAAACTATCCAAAACATCCTACTTATATCACCAGCTATCTTGGAAACCCAAAATAGGTTACAACAAGCTACAGACAGCTAGGGCTAGGGTTATAATGGCTAACCATAGCAAAATTTCAAAAAACTACTAGAGGGAAAACTAGCACAAGCCTACAAAAAGCCTCGAGCAACAAAATTTTTCCTTCACCAGGTACAAAACCATCATGCAGTCAACCACAGGAACCCTGGATCACATCGCAACAACCATCTCCACCAAACAAGTCAAATCTGGCTATGCAAGCATTCAATACTAGTTCCTACGGTTGGAAAGTCCTTTTGATATTCAAATTTGCAAAGAAATGGCTTTCCTGAGCTCAGCAACTTGACCATTCATCCCTAGTCACAAAATCACGCAGTCATAAACTTCACCACTATAGGAATCCTGGCTCCATTTTATGCTTGGTTGCATGATCGCAAGGGAAGAAACCCTGCTATGAGATCATGCGACAACATCCAGCAAGACCAATGAAACACAGGCACATCACAATATTTGGTAAGCAGACCTTCATATTTTATCATTTTCCTATGTCAACTAACCTACCGCCAACCCTTTTGGCCAATGAGAAAAAACCACTTCAGCAAGACCCGACATATGGACCCACCTACTAACTCCACAATAGGGACACAAGGGGTTTGTTGCATGATCGCATAGCTAGGAGATGGGCTATGTGAACATGCGACAAACTTCAACTCTTGACCACTGCATAACCACCACTGCTAAGTCTCACGATTAGTCGCATGATCTCATAGCCTTGAAAAAGGCTATGAGAACATGTGACAAACTGTTAGCATTGTGTCTCGGCCCCACTGACCATCTGCCAAGTCACCACCACATCAACCAATCAGAAACAAGCACAGGGACCATTGACCCATCCACAAACAGGCCCTCAAAATCAAACGGCAGGTGCATGATCGCATGGGCTTGAAACCTCCCATGAGATCATGCGCCAACCATAGGATCTGCCATGTCACCCTTTTGTCTAGATCTCCTGGGCCCACTGATGAAATGCCACCTCACTACCACAGACACATGTCAACCAGTCACATGATCACATAGCCAAAAATTGGGCTATGCGATCATGTGATAGCCAACCAAAGGCTGCACATGACTGCCAATGGGACCACTAGCCAAGGAAAGAGCCTTGTTGCATGGTCACATGTCATAAAATTCTCACATGTGATCATGTGACAACTAGTTATATCTAAGCTTTGAAAACTCAGGCCCACCATTATGTGACCACGTGACTAAGGCAAAGAAAATTTCTAGCCAAGTCACTAGATGTTAAGGGCTTAACTACCAGGAATCAGTGACCAAGAGATAACCGCAAGTCACCAAGTCACGCAATGAAGACTTAACCGCCAGGCATCTAAACACCACTAAGTACTGGGATCCACACAGATAAGTGACAAGTGATTGCATGATCGCATGTCAAAAAAGTTTGACATGTAGCCATGCAACAACCAATCATTTTAAAACCTTTGAAGACCTAGGCCCACCATCCATCACACTTGCACAGTTAGGGAACGCTAGCAAATAGGAAACTATGAGGTTGAAAACACAGGGTTTTCGACAAAAGAGGATCGAAAACACACAAAGTTTTTGGCACCAAAAGATAAGTGCACAAAAGCTGGAAAGCACAAGGTCGAAAATAACAAAGGTTTTCACACAGACTAAAAATATCATGGATTTTCAAAAACACTATGGGTTTTCGACACTATGGCAGATTTTAAAATATTGTTTCCTGCACACCTTAGAACTTGAATAACTTTCTGGATTTTGTGATTCAGCACATGCAATTTGAACTGGAGCAAGGTGACAAAATGAAGAACATAGCATAGGACACTTTTACAAAAAAATTTGCAAGGAAGAGGCCATTTTCAAAGGATTTTTGCTATGACAAAAAAATGGCCTAACAGTGGCTCTAGTTGGGGACAATGGGTAACTTGTGCCCATCCAAGAATTCAAGATTTTTTGGAGAGCAGACCACCCACTAGACAAAAATAGGGAACTCAAAAATGCAGGGAATAGGAAGGAAAAGAACACAATAGGAAAGGGAAAGATATTTACTGATATTCACAAAAGAACTTTAATCAGGGACCCTCCTGAATCAAATGTCTGATTTTCGTCCACATATGCAACCAGCCACCTAAAAAAACCTTGATATTCTTGCTGCCACCATATGTGAACATTCATGGGTTGAAGAATAAAATTGTACTGATCACCACCCACATTTTTCCAATCACAACTACCATATTCACACTCATATTCATATTCCAAGAAGTAGGGAACATCATCTACTTCTTTTTTATGGCTGAAAATAGAATTTTGATCTTGTAATGCATCAGAAAATGGAACATATTGACTATCATGCATTACCATAAAATTACCTGGCTGAGAAGGAATTAGATCCTCTAATTTTCCTTCTTGCATTGCCTCAGCCACTAAGCAACTTGGTTCCTCAATGATGTCTTCATGAATTGGATCATGAACCAAGTGAAGGTCCTCTTTAAAGCTTCTATGATAGGGGAACACTGCATCATCATTTTCACCAAAAGAATTTCTATCCCAACTATTGAAGACTAGATCCTCAACACTATCACACTCAGTATCATACTTTGCAAGAGAAGGAAAAGGACTTGAACAATAGACTTGTTCATTACTGTAATCTTGATGATAGGAAAACACACTATCATGTCCTTCTACCTCTTCTTCTGTAGGGTCAATACATGAGGGGATCTCTGATGAAAAAGGATCATCACTATCACTTTGAACACTAGCCTCATTATCAGTGTCAAAGGATACATCATAGGGGAGCTGTAAATCAAAATCCAAAGTAGGGGCATACCTCTAAAATTCTTCAGCCAAGAGTGTTGAAATCCTTTCACTTCTCAATGGACTTTGGGCCTTGATATCATTTTCCTCAACCTCACCCCTAGTGCTGCAAATATCATCCTTGTGAGGAATAAGCATACACATTTTTGGCCTTAGATCATCTTGTGTGAAGAAATCAATATAGGAATCATCATCTCCATCATAATCATATTCTTGTCTCTCACACAAAACATCATCAAAATGGGACAAGAAGACTACCCTCTCATGTTGACAAGAAGAAAAATTTATAGACAAAAAGAAAATATTGCCATCCTCAGATTCATCTTCAATATCCTCATATGCACTGATCTTAGAATCAGCTTCATAGTCAACACTCTCTGCATAGTGAGAATCAACATCAAAAACGCTGGCCTCCTCATGAACATCATCAGGAGCCACCAGTCTTAGCAATCTTATGTCCTCTGCTAACTACCAGTTCACCATTTTCAACCTCACTAATTCCTTCTTGAGAGCAGCAACTTTATCAAAATGCTCAATAAACTTAGCTCTCAACACATCCCAAGAAGGGATTGAACATGAGGGCAAGGACAAGAACCACTTCCTTGAACCATCAAAAAATGTGTGCATAAATAACCTCATGGCAATATCTTCATGTTCAACATCCATACCTCCAAAAATACCCATGACAACATCAACATGCTGGCTTGCAGAAATAGATCCACCAGCCATGAATCTTGGCAAGCACTTCCCATCCTCAGCAAAGAACTCATTAGGGGCACCTTCAATGCCATCAAAATAAAAGGGGCTATATTCCTCCACAAGGAACTAGCCACCACTTATCCCTTTACAATAGTGCTACACACTTGATAGGGAAAAATTTTCAATAAAAGAATACCTGAAAGTTTTACAGCTTGAAACCTGTTGACTGGAAAGAAAGGTAGATCTAGAGCTCACCATGCAGCTCCATCAATTTCTTTTCTTTTAGAGTCACCACCTCCTTGTAGAGGAAAAGTGTTTCACTTGTCTTTGTGTTTCTTCTTTCAATCAACCAAAACTTAACCAAGATTTATACACTGTTTATAAGGGAGTGCACTGATCAAATAAAGATTTCAAAGCCACCACTCACAACTAGGTGAGAAAATTTTGCAAATGCTTGATTTTTATTTTCTGACTCTATTCTAGACTCTACCTAGCAGAGTCACCATCTTGTTGGTGTTTCTTTTTCCCCAAAGGTCAACTTGGCATTAGGATTGATAGGGCTAGTGTCACATTCACTCAACACTCCAAATCTGATAGGAAAAAGGGCCAACTAACAAGGATCAAAGAGAGATCCTTCTACACTTTGAGCTCCACATCACTCAGGTGGGTATACCTCATCTGCAAACACATACAACTTGTGTCACACTATAGGCCTACAGGTAACTGACTATGGAATGATTTTCAAACCCCTATAGTTATCCTATACCTCAATTGAAACCAATGTCTCATGCAATAGCCCAACTTGCATGGAGTGAGTATGAAAACTAGAGACCTAACCTATCAACAAGAAAGGGAAAAGGTGGAACTAAATGGAAATGATTTTAAATGGATAGAAGGGACCCCTCAGATACCCTAAGTCTCTCATAGACCAGTGCCTTATCCAATGGGCCACAAAGTCAAATACCCTACTGCAAGAGACAACTATGAAATAAGGAAACAATATATTCAATGTGTTGATGCCTTACATCAATCACACACCATGACCAAACCTCAACTTAACACCCACCTATGTATTCAAGCATGTTATTATCCATTCAAAGGATTTTAACCCTCCCCTTAGAAAAGACCTATGAATCAGATAATAAATTTACCAGCATCCACCGGAAGACAAGCATGACATATACTTGATATTTCAGCCCATACATACATGAACACTAACCCTGAACTAGTTATCTCTGCAAAGACAACTCCACTTGCAAACACATAGGCAATACAAGTAGACAAATCAAACACACTTGATGTATGATCAATGAATTCAAAGCTCAAATGGAGATAGCTTGGTAATAGTAAGAATAAATTGAATTCTCATACATAAGACAAATCTGCTGTAGCATGTATTATATTCCCCTGAACCAACAATGGAAGAAGAAGAATACCCTATATGCAGAGAAGAAGAAGAAAATCCACAGGAAAAGGACACTTCCTGGAACTAACAAAATTTAGAACCCTTAAACTATCCAAAACATCCCACTTATACCACCAGCTGTCTTGGAAACCCAAAATGGGTTGCAACAAGCTATGGAGAGCTAGGGCCAGGGTTACAACAGTTAACCACAGTAAAATTTCAAAACACCACTAGAGGGAAAACCAGCACCAACTTGCAAAAAACCTCGAGCAACAAAATCTATCCTTCACCAGGTACAAAACCATCATGTAGTCAACCACAAGAACCCTAGATCACATCGCAACAACCATCTCCACCAAACTAGTCAAATCTGGCCATGCAAGCATTCAATTCCAGTTCCTATGGTTGGAAAGTCCTTTTCATATTCAAATTTACAAAGAAATGGCTTTCCCAAGCTCAGCAACTTGACCATTCATCCCTAGTCACAAAATCATGTAGTCATAAACTTTACCGCTACAGGAATCCTAGCTCCATTTTATGCTTGGTCGCATGATCGCAAGGGAAGAAACCCTGCTATGTGATCATGCGATAACATTGAGCAAGACCAAAGAAATAGAGGCACATGACAATATCTGGTAAGCAGACCTTCATATTTTATCATTCTCCTATGTCAACTAACCTGCTGCCAACCCTTTCGACCAGTGAGAAAAAACCACTTCAGCAAGACCCGACACATGGACCCACCTGCTAACTCCGCAATGGTGACACAAGGGGTTTGTCACATGATTGCATAGCTAGGAGACAGGCTATGCAAACATGTGACACACTTTAACTCTTGATCACCGTATAACCACCACCACTAAGTCTAGCGGTTAGTCGCATGATTTCATAGCCTTGAAAAAGGCTATGAGAACATGCGAAAAACTTTTAGCATTATGTCTTAGTGCCACTGACCATCTGCCAAGTCACCACCACATCAACCAATCAGAAACAAGCATAGGGACCATTAACCCATATGCAAACAAGCCCTCAAAATTGAATGATGGGCACATGATCACATGGGTTTGAAACCTCCCATGAGATCATGCAACAACCATAGGATCTACCACATCACCCTTCTGTCTGGATCTCCTGGGCCCACTGACAAAATGCCACCTCACTGCCATGAACACGTGTCAACCAGTCACATGATCACATAGCAATAGATTGGGCTATGTGATCATGTGATAGCCAACCAAAGGCCACACATGACTACCAACGGGACCACCAACCAAGGAAAGAGCCTTGTCACATGGTAGCATGTCATAAAATTCTGACATGTGATGATGTGACAACTAGTTAAATTTGAGCTTTGAAAACTCGGGCCCACCATTACATGACCACACAACTAAGGCAAAGAAAACTGCCAGCCAAGTCACTAGATGTTAAGGGCTTAACCACCAAGAATCAGTGATCAAGAGATAACTCCAAGTCACCAGGTCATGGAATGAAGACTTAACCACCAGGCATCTGAACACCGCTAAGAACTGAGACCCACACAAATAGGTGGCAAGCGGTCGCATGATCACATGTCAAAAAAGTCTGACATGCGGCCATGTGACAACCAATCATTTTGAAACCTTTGAAGACCTAGGCCCACCATCCATCACACTTGTGCAGTTAGGGAATGCCAGCAAATAGGAAACTATGAGGTTGAAAACACACAGGGTTTTTGATGAAAGAGGATAAAAAAACACAAAGTTTATGGCACCAAAACATAAGTACACAAAAGCTAGAAGGCACAAGGTCAAAAACAACAAAGGTTTTCACACAGACTAAAAACATCATGGATTTTCAAAAACACTGTGGGTTTTCGACACTGTGGCAGATTTTAAAATATTGTTTCATGCAGACCTTAGAACTTGAATAACTTTCTGGATTTTGTGATTCAGCACATGCAATTTGAACTGGAGCAAGGTGACACAATGAAGAACATAGGGCAAGACACTTTTACAAAAACATTTGCAGGGAAGAGGCCATTTTCATAGGATTTTTGCTATGATAGAAAAATGGCCTAACAAGTCGTATAAAAGAATCTAACAACATTAAGCAAACACATTAGAGGAGAAGCACAGTATAATAGGAAAACACACAACAAAGCTACCATAAAGGACAAGTCAATCAAGCATGCTGCCTACTCTCCCCATCTCATTCTATAACATTTAGGGAAGGTGGATGACTTGCAAGAGTGACTATATCCAACATAGTAGGAATGATAGCCAGTTCCAAACAAGGATCCTCTTGGGAATCACAATGTTCAATACTAGGATTAAGTGTTAATTGTGATGAAAGAATATTAGGTAAATCAATGTCAATGTCAATAGTCTCATATTCATCATTAACATCATCAAGAGTATCTTCTTCATCCAAATTAATCAAAATAGGATCTAAGATACAAATAGAATCATCATAATCATGCATCTTAACATCATTATTAGTAACCACATTATGCATAGGCTTATCAGAAGAATTTTGAAGAAAAAAATTATGAGCTTTAACATGAACATGATGCTTCTTAAGATGTTCATTAGTAGATCGATTACATTTTTCTTTACTTGAAATATGTTGAGAACTAGGAGGAATAGTCACAGGATCCTTCACAGGTTCTTTAGGAAGATTAATAGGGTTATCTGGAATAGTACGAACTTGATTAATAGAACTAGAAGCCATAGTTAAAGGAGGTATGGAAGGTGTCAGTGAAAGACCAACATTAGTATCCATATGAGGTATGCTTAATTTGATAATCTTATGATGCTTATAGGCTTGATATGAATGGAAAAGATTATCAGGTCAAGAAGGACATGAATTAGGTAATGAAGGCCAAAACAAGTCAAGAGTAGCACAATACTTGGGCCTAGAAGGTTGATCTAAACTATGATTAACCATCTTCACTTCTTCATCATGAACAAATTTAAGACATTTATGGATAGGTGAAGCAATAGCATGCATGAAAAACCAAGTTTAACTTGAAATTGATCAGAAGTAGGAACAACAACAAAGGTAGTGCTAACAATTTTCCCACAAAGTTCAACCAGTAAGTTAATAGAACAAAATGATGGATAAAGAAAACCATTACAAGTTTGAATCCACACATCAGATGGATCATAAGAATTGCATTGCAGGTTTTTCTTAAAAAGACTTTCTTCAGTAATAACATTGACTAAGGATGTAGGATCAACAAGACAACCAAGAGTAGGTATTCGGGAAATCCTAGCATAAATGTAAAGGGGACCATCAGGAGCTTTAATAGTCTCAAAATCATCAAAGGTAATCAAAAGTTCCCAAGGTCTTTTATACTTAGGTTGTTGTCGAGGTTTAGGTTGAGTTTTCAAGTTAATCTTAGGTTTTGGTTGAGGTTGAGATACAGATTGACCAACATGCTCCACTTGATTAACAATGTGATTTAGATCATCCATCTTTGAATCATACACAATTTTCCTAGAAGATGGTTGAGCAATGGTATTAGTATCATGCGTAGGTAAAGGATTCATATAGATTTGAAGATTTTGATTAGGAGGAGAGACAAATGTGTTCCCACTACCATCAAAATTATCAATAGATAAGGCATTAGAATCAATTAAATCTTGAACCTTATGTTTTAAAGAATAACATTTATCAGTATCATGACCATTCTGACAATGATATTGACAAAATGCTTTTAGGAACAAAATATTTAGATGCAATTGTAGTAGGCAAAAGAGGTCAAATAGGAGGTAAAGTAGTGGATGTAGAAGTGACATTGTGAGATGCAACAACAACTTGATCACCAACTACATTCACTTGTTTTTTTTTATCTTGACATAGTTGTTGAATTTTTTAAATTTGTTTGGATTAGGAGCAGCATCACTTTTATCAATTAGAATAGGAGCCATTGGAGTGGTGCTCTAAAATTGACTCGCTTGTAATTGATAATGATGAAGCACTGCACAAAGTTGTTGAAAAGAGGTAAATGAAGTAAGCAAAATCTTATCTCTAATATCCTTTTGCAAATTTGAAATAAACATATGTTGAATATCAATATCAGGAACAAGATAGGAAATCTGAGCATATGCAAATTCTTAAATCTACCAATAAATTCAGTCAATTTTTCCTTAGCACTTTGTTTACAATGCATCAAATCAGTTAAAGACACTTGTAGGCCAATGTTGTTTTGAAATTATTGAATAAAAGCATTGGCGAGTTGTGGAAATGAATTAATATAATGAGGCAAGGAACAATACCATTGTAAGGCCTTGTTAAGAAAAGTTCTACTGAATAGTTTGGCTAAAATCCTATGGTCATGAGCATAATCACTACAAAGGATTTGAAATGTTTTAAAATGATGCACAAGGTCTCCTTTTCCATTATAATTCTCAAGATGAGGCATATCAACTTTTTGAGGAACAGGAGTTCAAATGATATCTAGAGACAAAGGACTTCCCATGTCGCATGTAGGAATGCTAAACTTGTTTTGAGTTAAAGAAGCAAGTTGTTGTAAGGATGACATAGTTTGAGCCAAATTCATGATTGTTGAATCATTATAAGAAATTAGAGGACTAGCAACATTAGTAACACTAGGTAAAGTGTAAGAAGTTGCAGGAATAGAAGACACAACTAGAGGAACACTTGGAACTATAGTTAGAAGTAGATTAGAATAAGTAAAAGGAACTGAATAAGGTGAAAATGGAAGCATAGTAACATACATAACATTCATCACCTCTTCATTTAGAAAGGATGTTTAGAAGCATAAATAGATCTGAAAATGCTCAGAAATTAATTAGATCAAAGTATATACATCATCATGATATTAGTCTAGAAATACTTGTTTTCTCAAGTCTGTATGAAGTTTTTAAAAATTCCATCTCTTGTTCTAGATTGGAAATGTCAAGGCGGACAAAACCCAGAAATCTTTTCTCTAGATTCACATAGGTCAATTTTGACCTTTTAAAAGGTCAAAGACCACATTTTTATTTCGAAGTCTGATTCCAATTCTGTTCACAGATCCTAAAAGTTTAGTGAAAAGGGTACTATGATTTGGCCTCTAATTCTTGAAATAGCACCTGCAGATATCTAAAAAGGGGGTTTTTGGGGTGGCTATATAGGGTTTTGCCTTACTCAAACCCCCGTTTTGGTGATTCCCACCTCCACGAATAGCCGATTGAAATAATATGTGGGTGTATATTGAAAGTGTAAAGCTAAGATGTAATCCTCTAGATTAAAACCCTAGCATGAATATGTATGAAATAATAATGCATAGATTTGAATGTGATAGAAAATCATACCAAGCCCCCAAGGCTAAAGTACTTCTACCATTCTCACAATTTATAGTTGTTACTCCATGTTTGAATGTTTAAAATGTTGATGATGATGGATCAAGGAAGAATGATTCTCTCTTGCTGCAAATATGAATGCTTGAAGATGCTTGAAGACTTGCTTTCTTGAACACCTTGAGAACTTGAGAGCTTGATTGCTTGAGATGAGATGTGAAAACTTGAAGTGAAAATGAGAGAGGAACGCCTCCTTTTATAGTGAATTAGGCCACATTCCTATAGAAGGGCCACCTTGAAGAATAAAATCTCAATTAGGTCCTAAACTTTCAAGAATGGATCTAAATTAAATGTAATTAAAGGATTTACCATTTTAGAGCCCAAAATAG
The DNA here is from genome assembly GCA_027943335.1 of Chamaecyparis obtusa. Lineage (NCBI taxonomy): Eukaryota > Viridiplantae > Streptophyta > Pinopsida > Cupressales > Cupressaceae > Chamaecyparis > Chamaecyparis obtusa. The sequence goes on along the minus strand of BSBK01004567.1, from coordinate 359,688 downwards.
CTAACTTGGAGCTGGGAAGTTAATAATCCTAAAAGCTAAATTAGCGGGAATTGAGAATTTGAAATCTCGACAAGATGAGGTCAAGGTCAAGGTCGACCCTAACCTAGTCAAGGTCGAGGTCAACCCTGACCTAGTCAGGGTTGAGGCTGACCTTGACCTAGTTAGGGTCGAGGTCAACCTTGACCAAAAACCTTAACTTTTGCCATGATGTAGTTTAAATGTCATGCCCAAATTTTCTGGGCAAGAATTCAACCACCAAAGAATAAGTTTTTCCGTTAATCAATTTTCTAATATGTAAATTTTGAGTTTAAGTTAAACCTTACTTATGTGTTTCAAACACTTTCTACAACAGCAAACACAAAACTACAAATTTTTTTTTTTTTGAAGATGCATTACAAACATGAACAGAAGTTATGAACATATATTACACATAAATCATTTTACATTCATACTGAAATGAGATACATCATTAGATTTCATTACATAGTCAAATAACTTTAAATACAACAAATAGTTTCTCTGCATATTTTTCTACGAAACAAACTAGGAAACACCTCATTTCTCTTTTCTTCAAGAGGGCTGCAACTCTTAGGATACCTTCAACTAAAAGCTTATCTCTACTCAACCAAAAACCTACATATCAGAAACCAACAATTCATGGAATACTCTCCTCCCTACCATATGGCATCATAAGACCTTGTAGGTCCTAGCCAACCCCCGAGCAAGGGGAGCCAAGCTAACTAGGAAACACACATGCAGCCCTCAAATATTGCATATACAACATAGAACTTCATGAAACAATAACATATATGAGACACTACAAAAACCATTTAACATGAATCCCTATATGGGAAAAATGGGGATAGCAAGTCATTCTTGCCTTCACACAAGGCTTTGCATCACAAATTTTACTTTCATGGCCATTTACAAATCAGATCTACTAAGACCCACCCAACAAGAATGAAAATAAGAACTCCCATTAAAACAGCCATAGAAAGGAAACACTACAAGAAAAACCTTCATTTACACATTTCATGCATGCACAACTTTCATACTATTTACTTGAAAGCATTCATGTAAACAATAACAAGGAGCTGAGGAGTCACCAACCTCAATACTAGGGAATGAAAGTTGTGTGATGAGCTCTCCTTATAACCAGTCCCTTTTTCCCTCCATCCTCTTCCTTAGCTCTACTCATCTCCAAAATTGAAGAGTTGGTCCTCCCCCTCTAAGTTTTTGGGGATCCCTCTAAAAAGGATCTCCTCACATTTCCCAATTCAAGGCATGGGTTCCCATTGGTTTTCCTTCCCCATTCTTAAATGATTTCTCCCAAAATGGTACCCAAGGAGGTGACTAGGGGATGGGGAGAAAGGTACTAGCCAATCAAAGGAAGATTGCTATCCCAAGGCAATCTTCCAAAAGTTGATTTTCGTCCATCTTGAGAAGCCAACTTTTGAAAGGACTATAAGTCATAAATAAGGTGTCCTATAGTCAAAAAAATACCCCTTACCCAATGGTCTATCAAGGGGACTAGTCATTTTTGTGCTAAACACTACCCAATGTGTCTACATGAGTCTTCAAAACACCCTTCTAAGCTACCCTATAGATTTGATATGGATGTGACTCTTCCTTGGCTCTCTAATCAAGCGGCTCTTCTTGGGAAGGACAACTAGGTGACCCTTCAAGCTCCCCATGTGACATGCCAATACATTACACTAGCACAAGTAAGAACATTTCACAACACACTTGACATGTCACATATAAATTCACAAGCTATAAAGGGTGAAATAATTTAAAGTGCACACACACACACACACACACATTCACTTTATGAAATAAAACACATCCAAAATGAGCTCTTGTCTCCCTCTGGACACAATCTTGGTGTCATGGGAGACGCATTACATGTTAGCTTGACTCCCCCTAAATTCCATGGTTTTATCCCTGCACACTCAAGATAATATCAGTAATTCCAAGAATATGTCATGTATATAATCCAATTAAAGCATCATATAAACCCATTTGTACATATACAACAATTAAGTCTTCATACCACATCACCTCATTCACATATATAAATCTACATTTCTCCAAATCCAAAATTGATCAAACAATATATATATATATATATATATATATATATATATATATATATATATATATATATATATATATATATATATATATATATATATATATATATATATATATATATATATATATATATATATATATATATATATATATATATATATATATATATATATATTGTTAGGAATCCCCCCATGGCACTTTATAACTGAGTGCGAATACTAAAACTGAACCAGGTGAAAAAGATCCCAAAAATGCAGAAGAGGGCACTTTATCTCAGTGCATTTACAGAACAAAGATACATCAGAAAGAGCATGCAAGCTCAAAAGTCAGAAAGAAGAGTGCACTAAGAAACCAGAAGAAGAGATCCCCGGACCTGTAGAACCAAGCACACCACCAGAGGGCATAAACTGCATAACTCAAAGGAGTGAAAACCTAAAGTAGAATCTGGAAGAAATACCTCTACCACTGAATATTACACAGAATCAGCTTTCCGACGATATCTCGTTTGCCGAAAAAGGAGTCCGGATGAGCCAGATATGACTCCCGGAAGGCAAAAAAAGACATCAGACTTCAACAGAAAAAAACACTATTGAAACGGTAGAACCCAAAACCCTAACCTCCATCATCGGAAAGAGCTCGGAAAGAGCTTTCCGATGATATAAAGAAGTCAGAAAACCGATACCGTATGCACAAGATACGGCCAAAAAACCCAGCTACCCCTAGAAAAAGCTCTAAAGGACAAAAAAAACTTTTTTTAAGCCCCGGGGGCTGGAATTACAGAGCCCCTGGGTGCATGGCGCACGTAGGGGGCTGGAGCTGGAGCTCCCGGTCGGTCATATGACCGGCCACTGAGGGTGGCGGAGCCGGGAGGAGCCGCAGAGGAGCGGGGGCCGCGGAGCCGGGAGGCGGCGGAGCCGGGAGGAGGCCGCAGAGGAGCGGGGGCTGCGGAGCCGGGAGGCGGCGGAGCCGGCGGAGGGTGCTGCGGCAGCGGTCTTCGGCGGTGGCATTCTCTGGCGGGGTGCGTGGTGGCGGTGGCGGTGGATGATGCCGGTGCCGGTGGCGCAGTGGTGGCCGCCGGGTGGTGCCTGGGTGGCCGCTCGGCGGCCAAAATATATATATATATATATATTTTTAAAAAATCACCGACAGTACCCACCTCGGAGTGCGTGCCAGGGGCGTACAGCCCTGGTATGCAAAATTTTTTTTGCCTCAGATGCCACTATGTCCAAAATGGACAAGTTTTATATGGATTTAAGGGTTCTTGGGCCTTCCGGACACAATGGTGGTGTCCGTTTTTGCCCAAGGTGAGCCAAATTTCGGCTCCCCCCTAGATCCACAAAAAAAACTCCTGAAACCCTTGAAAACTACCTGCTTCTGAAACACTTCAACAAAACACGAATAGCGAGCAGCAAGATGGCTCTGATACCATGTTAGATTTGACAAACGCAAATCATCCCAAGAACACCTGCATGCAAGACTGTCACAAAGAAGAAGCAAAAAGACAGAAAGCTATGGCGGCCAAAAGGCCAGAGACTGCAAAACCATGTTGCAAGAAAATAATCTTCTATTAACAACGATGAAAATAATACAATCTCCTTTTTAAATACAAAGCGGTCAATCCTTATAAAGGATACCTAAACCCTAAAAGGGAAACTACTAGGAAATAGAAACTTCCTAAGTCTAACTTAAGCTAAGAGTAGAGAACTAATAATTAACTAATTTAATTATTAGCAATACTCGACTACTCTAACATATATATATATATATATATATATATATATATATATATGTATGTATGTATGTATGTATGTATAGTAATTGAAAATACCTCCTAACCAAGTTTCATAACTCAATTCCACATAGTCCATATTCCTTTATACTCTCTAACTCTAAAGCATATCATAATTTTTTTCATTTATTTAAATTACCTCAATTTATCTCCATCAAGTCACACATATCAATATAAGATCCAAGATCTTAGTTCTATATCATTTCATTTATCTCGTAACTATAAGCAAGTAAAACATAACCCAAATAAGATGTAGAACCAATGCACCAGGGCCTCCATCAAATCAGGTCAGAATGTATCATCGTGTAATAAAATTATCTCAATTTAACACATGGTAATCAATCATTAGGTTCATATCCTAGAATACATAATGATATCTTAAAACAAGGTGGTCCTCAACCCATGATAAACATCGATCCTAAAAACATAATTACCTTATAAGAAATCACCCCATAATACAATTTGTCTTGGATTCCTTCTTTATCAATTCTGAGTATGTTTCATGAATATGGTTAACTCAAGGTTATTTCTAATCCATCTCATATTTAATTGTTGATCCTATAAGGTCTTTTAATCTCCAACCTCACTAATTAGACTAGTTAATAGTGTGGACATGTCAACTCATAAGGTTTCTATACTTCCTTAAGCTTAACTTAGTCTTGGTTATGCTAGTGAAATCAAATCATCAACACTATTGTTGTATAGTTCATTATTTTGTATGAAGTGGTTTACATAATCACATTACAAGGATTCTCATCAAGGTAACATGTTCTAGAAGGGTTCAACAAGGATAAAAGACTAACGGTCTCCCAACCTTATCCACAAAAGTGTCTCACATAGAGGGAGAATTGTAGGGGCCAATTAAATTGCATAGCTCAATTCTATCACAAAAATTTACTTTTATTTGAAGCCTTCCTAAATTTATATTTTGATATATGCACCTACCACTTTAACATAAATCTTACAGCTCTAGAGATCATTACAAACCATCTATGTGCGTGCATCATCCATACCTAAGTTAAGGCATCATAACATATAATGTTGCCAAATAACTTAAAGATTCTATTAGGTTTACTATTCACTTGCTAATTACCATTGATTGTGTTTATTTTAAAATGTCTCAAAACTATGTTAGTTAATTTGACTCATTCTATTTTTTATTAGGGAAATATTCTAATCCACATAAGCTCCCTTATTATAATTTTAGATGGAATTTACAAGCATCTTAGAGTAATATTAATTCTATCGTGTAAGCACAGGTTTACACCTTCATGTTCTAATACCACAATAGTTAACTAAAGGTAATATTACTTCAAACTATGTCTTAAATTAACATATTCCATGAATTCATTTGAAGATGAAATCTATTCTAATTAAGTTGATGAACTACTATCAAGATATCTAATATCTTTACATAAAATCTATGGAAAGTTTTGCAAGAAATTACAATAGTGCTTACTAGAGTGTTCTTACCAAGATGAGGGAAATGGAGGGGTCCTACATTAAAGGCCCCAAGGATACCCAAAAACTTAGAAATGAAGGTTGATGAGAATAGAATGTCTTTGATAGATAAAAGATCATGTGATTGACATGATAAAAACTAGGAGGACCCATTTATGTATCCTACCTAGAAATTAGAGTCATAGAAGAGGAGAATTAAGGAGAATCCTCAAGATCCTAACCCTAATTTCACTCAAGACATACAAATGCTTTCAAAATGCAAGTTTATCATGATAAATTCACTAAAAGAGGGTGCTAAACCTATCCAAATGTAAGTGCTTCCATTTTAAGATGATACATTTAGCCCCCACTTTAGCTTAGATATGACACTACATGAATATGCAAGCTAAGGTAAGAAAATATCATAAAGATAAAAAAGGATATAGCCAAGTCCTCGATGTAAAGATCCTGTAGAAAACTATTAGAACCTACAATACACCAAGTTAGTGAAAATCTATAATCACCTAGAGCTTACTATATGATAGTTTGAGAAGTATATAGAGCCCCTTATGCCCCCCCTATTTTGGCTTTCTAATTTGGAAGGGTGAAACAGGGTGATAAGAAAAATTTAGATATTGGATATGCAGAGTGTTGAAAATTTCATTCCTAAACCTATTAGAAGGATTCCTACCCTTCCCAAACTAGTTCAGGGAGTTAGATATCTAAATCATGATTCCATTGCCACTGATAGCATGGAAAACAAAGTTATCTAACTCAAGTTATGATGAAAAGAATGAATGTCTATCGTAATGCATAAAAGAAAATTATTACCTTAATCCTAATTGTAAACCTATAAAAGAGATGAAAAAGGTAATACTTACTCATTCTTACCATTTACAGATTCAAAATTAGAAGAAAGATGCTGAGAAGAGAGGAACTGTGAATGACACGCCTAGAGACTATGAGACACCATCTAGCTACCAGACGAGCACTCCTTAACATAAGATTCTTTCCAAATTGGGTTAGGGTTGACCTTGACCCAAAAAGGTTGACCCTGACCCAAAAAAGTTGACCTTGACCCAGTAAGGTTGACCTTGACCTAACTGAGGTCAACTTTGACCTAGATCAATTGTACTTTCAGATTTGATGATGTAGATGATTGATATGATGCTATTTTGTGATTGTAGGACCTCGTCTACTTTTGAGAGCATCCATTTGGGGAACTACTAGTGCAGGTCAAGGAGAGATTGTTTGATTTGGAAGATGAGGGTTTATAGCTACTGAGGGATGTAGGACTATATTGGGTATCAGTCCTTCCATAGATTAGGCTGCATCGAGAGATGTTATCCACACTAATAGAGAGATGGGATGAGGATACATGCTCCTTCCATCTTCCTGCCAGTGAGATTACAGTGACATTAGAGGATGTATATAGGATTATGAGGCTTCCAGTCTGAGAAGAGATTGTCAGACCTAGGACACATAGAGGTTGGAAGGAGATTCATGCAGATATAGAGTACTGTATAGGTGGACGTCTAGTGATGTGGACTTGTTCAAATCATATCTCACTATCATCCATAGTATCAAGTTGTATTCCCTTAGTACGGAAGGTGATGCTATGTATAGTAGCCTTGGTTATGTTAACCAACTCAAAGGGTACTGTATTTTGTTCACCTATGACTCATTTGATTCAGAGGATGGAGAGAGAGAGAGGGATATGTTCTCATGGGGTTGTAGCATGCTCTGTCAGCTATACCATGAGTTGAGTCAGTTGGTGAGGTATCAGTGAGAGTTTATCAATGTACCCCATTCTATAGATTTGTATTTTTGAGCACTTTGCATGTACACGTCCATAGGGAGTGATGGTAGATGCAAGTACGGTGAGAGCCTTTGCATATCCTATGAGAGATATCTAGCAACTTGGAGATATGCTCTACTCGAGAGTACATCATGACCGTATTGCTAGTGTTGATGTGATATGGAGACCCTACTACCAAATGAGAGAGTGGCCAGACACCTGATTCTAGATGAGACACTCTCAGTAGCATAAGCTGCTAGAAGGTCACTAGAGCCATATAGTGATGCCATATTATTATGATCAAGTGATGAGATAGTTTGGCTGGTCACAAGGAGTCCCCAAGGTAGTACCTTGCTATGTACATCCGATGAGATACCATTAGAGACCCAGCACCATGTGCTGATATTTAGTGATAGACATAGAGGATAGTGATGCATAGGTTAGCTAAGATTACATCTGGTACTAGAGCTTAGAGGGGACCCGCCCTATCTTCCTTGAGGATTATCCTACAGGTGATCCAGACTATAGATAGAGGACACACTAGGATAGTGCAAACAACAGGGAAGATGAGAATATTAGAAATGAGGAGGAACACATCTCTAAGGGGGAACAGATGGAGGAGGAGGAGAGAGTAGATGATAGAGCTGAGGACATGCCCCCAATCGGTGATACTGGTGCAAATATACCTATCACTCCTACATCACCACTGAGATCATGATGGCCCCCACGGACCCACACAAAGACACCACCACCGCAACCTAGACATAGCGAGCATGGAGAGAGTAGTCGCTCTATGCCCCCAGCATATAGACACTTTAGTGATGTCCAAGAGGGAGACCCAGGTATGGACTATGAGTTTTTTTAATTAAAAATATGATTTGATGAAAATAAATATGATATTAGCATGATAAAAGTATGTTTCCTCTATAGCTAGCATAGTAGAATGTAGGAGTTTTGTATCTGAGGTTCTCAAGGATAACATTATTTCCTACCGACTTCTAGCTAACAAGCAAGAGTCTTCCATTGGGCATAGAGATCTAAGAAGACATGTCGATATCTTCGTATGCATCCAGTGGGAGTTGAGGATGCCCAGAGAGAGGGAGGAGAAGATGATGACAGAGATACAGAGTCTCCAAGAATGTGTTCGGGGCATGAGCATATCTAGGAGCCATACATAGACACATAAATCTTCATCTTCCTATCATAGAGGAGAGAGATCTGGGAGTCATTGACCATTAGAGTGACATGGTGATAGATGTAGTGATAGATAGGGCCATTGGCCTCATATGTTTTAGAACTTTGAAAAACTATGTATTGCTGATAAATGAAAAACTTTCTTCACTGATTAGTTCTATACTTGATTACTATGTTTTCATCAATATAAAACTTAATAGAAAGAAAGAAATAAAGAAAGGGCATAAACATATTCAATATTTAATTTTTACTAAAACTACATAACCTATAAAAGAAATCATTATAAGGAACACATAAATGCACATGGAACAAATGAGACTAAGGGTAATAATGTTTAAGATGCATAATATTAATGGGTTCCTTGAAAGAAACACCATCCATATCAACAAGTTTGTAAGCTCCTGAACCAAAGTTTTCAATAACAACAAAAGGTCCAAGCCAATTAGGGCTAAATTTTCCTTTTTGACTGGGTAAAGCATTCACATTTTGTTGATTCTCATAAAGAACTAAATCACCAACTACAAATGTTTGTTCAATTACCTTATGATTGTATTATTTCTGGAGAGATTTATGATAAGCTTTTATATGATCTAATGCATGTATTCATTGTTCATCTAACATTTCCAATTCTTGTAAACGTTGTTCATGAAAAGTATCTTTATCAATTATCCCATGAAATGAAACACGTAAGGATGGTATTTCCAGTTCCAAAGGCATAATATCATCAATACCATAAACAAGATTATAAGGAGAAGTACCTGTAGCAGTCCAAACACTAGTCCTATAGGCCCATAAAGTGTTTGTCAGTTGAGTATGCCAGTCTTTGGCATGCTTACTACCTATTTTTTGCAACATTTGTTCAATAATTTTATTCAATGCTTTAGCTTGTCCATTAAATTGAGGATAATAAGGATTTGAAAATCTATGTCGAATCCTATATTTCTCCAAGAATTTTGCAACGTCTTTATTCTTAAAAGATGTTCCATTATCTGAAACTATTGTTGAGGGAATATCAAATCTTGCTATAATACTATTAAGGATGAAATCACAAATAACATCTTCTATTGTAGAATGAAGAGGGACAACTTCAACCCATTTCTTGAAATAATTCATAGCGGTGAGAATGTAAGTATGCCCTTGAGAAGAAGTTGGTGAGATTTTTCCGATAAGATCAAAACCCCAAATACTAAAAGGCCATGGAGAAACTTGATTACGAATCTCATGAGCAAGAGCATGAATCAAATTACTATGTTGTTGACATTGAGGGAATTTTTTAACAAACAAAAAAGAATCATGTTCCATAGTTTTCCAATAATACCCCATTCAAAGTAACTTATGAACTAAAGATTTGCCACAAAAGTGTCCCCCAAAAGAACTAGAATGACCTTCTACTAAAGCTAAAGGAATCTTGGTTCTATTGAGACACCGTAATAATAAACCTTCATAAGAGTGTTTGTATAGTGCATCTCCTAAAATGATATAGCGTACTGCAAGTTTTCAAATGCGATTACGCATGTTCCTTGTTGCTGATTTAGGAAAAGCACCATCCTTCAAAAAATGAAAAATGTGTGAATACCATTCATCCAAATGCAAGTTGAAACAATCAAAGGCAATCTTATCAAAAATTGGAGGACTTTTAAGAGTTTGTATTGTAAATTGGAAATTTTCAGCATTGTTCTTGAGACAAACCAATGATGTTGCACTTGCCATAGCATCTACATGCCGATTATCTTTTCTTGGTAATGTCTGGATTGTGTAAGAGGAAAATTATGAAAGGACATCGAGAGCTAAATCTCTATACTATGTCATTCTATTATTTTTAGTCTGATATCCACCTTTAATTTGTTCAAATATCAATTATGAATCTCCATATATATTTAAATGTTTGATATTGAGAGATGAAGCAGCTCGTAAGCTAGCTATAAGAGCTTCATATTCTCCAATGTTATTAGTACAAGGAAAGATCAATTTATATGATAAAGGGATGGGTTTCTTTGTGGGGGAATCAAGATGATACCCACACCAGATCCTATCTTACACTTAGACCCATCAAAATATAATTCCCAAATATCATCATGTGAATAGCTAAAATATTGTCATCAAGAAATTCAAGAGGAGTAGAACCTTCAATAGAGTGAGGGCAAGGAGCTTTAGCTAAATAATCTATCAATTCTTGTCCCTTAATTGATTTCTGAAGAATAAAATTAAGATCAAATTTAGTAAGTAACATTACCCATTTTACCAAGCGGCCAGAGAGATCAGTTTGCGGGAAAAGATGTTTTGAGGGATCAAATTTGACAATTACATTAACTTCAGCATTTATGAGATAATGCCTAAGTTTTTGACATGCATAAACCACCACTAAGCATTGTCTTTCTAGAGGTGTGTATCTTGTTTCATATTCCAATAAAGTTTGACTGATGTAATAGACAGGCCTTTCATTACCATTGTTATCAATTTGAGCTAATAATGCACTCATAGCTTGTGGGGTAGCTGAAGTGTATAACTGAAATGGTTTATTAAACTTAGCAGGCTGCAAGATAGGAGGATTTACAAGATACTCCTTAAATTGCTCAAAAGTCTATTTATAGTCCTCATTCCAAGAGAAAGTGGCATCCTTTCTAAGCAAGGAAGTAAAAGGGATGGTTTGGTTTGCCAAGTTAGAAAAAAAGTGATGGATAGCTTGTATTTTTCCTTGCAAACTTCATAATTGAGAAATATTTTTAGGAGGCATATTAACAATAGCGTCGATCTTTTCAGTATCTACCTTGATGCCTCACTTAGAGATTATAAATCCTAATCATTTACCAGAATCAACCCCAAAGACACACTTCTTAGGATTCAATCTCATATTATAACTTCAAATTCTTTCAAATATCTATCATAAAATAGTAACATGATCTTCTCTTTGTATGGATTTTGCCAAGATGTCATCCACATAATCTTCAAGAATCTTATGGATGTAATCATGAAAAATTAAAGTCATAGCCTGTTGATAAGTTGCTCCTACATTTTTTAATCCAAAGGGCATCATGACCCAACAAAAGGTTCCCCAAGGTGTTATAAATGCAGTTTTAAGTTGATCTTCAGGAGGGATAAAAATTTGATTATACCCTGAAAAGCCATCCATAAAAGATAATGGAGCATGGCCTACTATGGAATCCACAATCATATCGATATTAGGTAATGAAAAATCATCTTTCAAGGATGCCTTATTTAAATCACAAAAATCAGTGCACATCCTTATCTTATTTTCTCCTTTTGACACATGCATAATGTTTGAAATCCAATCGGAATAATCAATAGAATGGATAAATCCAGAATCCAATAGTTTTTCAATTTCACCTTTGACTAACAAAGCAATTCGTGGATTCATCTTTCGAATTTTCTATTTTACAGGTTTTATATTAGGATTTAAAACAATGTTATGAGTAACAATCTTAGAATCGATACCTGGCATATTGGAATATGTCCAAGCAAAGATATCCTTGAATTCAAGCAAAAGGGAAGCTAATTGATCATGTTCATCATGAGTCAAACATTTCCCAAGTTCTATCACCCTTTCAGAATTAGTTAGATCCATTTGAATATCAATAGTCTCAGTGATTAATAAATCACTTCTTATTAAAGAATCTATCGGTAAAGGAGCAATATCTTGTTCTTCATGTTCTCCAAAATAAGCATCAGTTTTTAAGCAATAAGGCTTTCCTCGCTTATGATGAAACCTAGGTAAGTCCTCATAAACCCCTAAATATTCCATTAAAGCCTCTTCTTTAGGGAAGATATCCAAAGAAGGTTGTTGATTAAGATTAATAAGCCATGGGTTAACCAACTTCAATTGTCCACTGCAAATATGATTAACATTAAGAGGAAAAGCATAGGGTTGTCGGTAAGGATTAAATCCTAATCCATACGTATGGTCATAAATGTCATTATCCAAGGGTACTTGTATACCTTGTTCATATTTACCACATCCTTTCCCATTGAATCCTAATTTCTTAAGCAAATGATAACCAAGACCATATCGATCAGTCATATCAGAAGGAGTCTAAGGAGTGGCATATGTCACAATATCATAACAATCAAATTTTATAGTGTCAAGTGTTTCATTGCTTGAAGTGGCAACAAAATTACTTTTTAATTCTTTAGATAATGGAGAAGAAATAAAAACTTCTTTCTCAAATTCATTATGTTGCTTCATAAAGTCTAAATCAGAAACCTTATATTCGCCAATAAATGTGGGATTAAAATCCAATGTTCCCCAATCATCTTCAGTCAAGGAAGACAAAGAAGGTGGATCTTCTTGTTGTTGAATTTTAGGTTGTTTTTGTGTGCTACAAATTAGTCACACTTCTGTGAATCATTACATTCAGGAACACTCAAGAATGAGGTCTCAAATAGCAATTCACAACTCTCTATTTGTGGAGTGTAGGGGATTGTATATGAGGCCCTCAGATTGACCTAGTTATGCCCATGCAAGTACACCAAGAAATGAGAGATTCAAAGATGAATAGAAAGCATGCTAATCTCCATGATCATCAAGTTATTGCATGCAAATGAAACTAGTCTAGATGATAACAATGCAAGAAATAAACTATTCTATTGAAATGAATGCTTATACAATGTTAATCTATGAAAGGAAACATGAATTTAAAATATTATGTGAATGCAATATTAATCTAAACTATGGATTTCCATAAGGCATGAGAGAAGAAGACAAGAAGAAAGAAGTCTCAAATATCCAAGCTTCAAATATGCTCAACAAGCTTCTTCCAAGATTGCTCTCCAAACCTGCAGTATAACAATAACATGAAAATTCTCCAATCTGAAATGAGAAGGAGAGGGCTCCTTATTTAGGAAAATGTGGAAGAGAATGCATCCTCAAGAGCAATGTGGGATAAATCCAAAAAGAGGAAATAAAGCTCATTTTTTAGAAAGTGTGGAGAGAAAAGGGATTTTATTTATTTTTAATTATTTGTTTCTCTTTTTTCATCACAAAGAGCTTTAAGAGGATTTTTTATTTATTTAAAAGAATGATTCTCTATTAATTAAATAAGATAACATTATTTAATTAAAAGAGAGATATCATTCTAAATAAGATAAAATCATTTAATTAAAAAAGATTTTAATTAAATAAATTTATTTCATTTTAAAAGATATTTCTTTCAATTAAATAAAGTTATTTTATTTATTTAAGAGGGAATATTTCTTTTAATTAAATAAAATTATTGAAAGAATCAAGAAAAGGATTTTTGTTTTGTTTTTATTTGATTTATTTCCTTTTCCATCACAGATTTTGCTTTAAGTGGAGATTTTATTTATTTAAAAGAGGAATTATCTTTTAAATAAATAAGATAAGTTTATTTAATAAAAAGAGGAATATTTAATTAAATAAGATAAAATCATTCAATTAAAAGGGTTTAAATTAAATAAGATTATTTTATTTGAGATATTTATTTTAATTAAATAAGCTTATTTTATTTATTTAAAAGAGAATATTGCTTTTAATTAAATAAAATTATTGATGAAATGATAAACTTTAGAAATATTTGAAATGATTGAAATAGTTATGATTTGATCAAGGAAATTGATTTGAATATATTGTAAAGCATTGATTTAGAAAATTGATATTTGACAAATTGAATAAATGGGGCCCAAAGTCTAGGCGACCATTTTAGGGTGAATACATTTTCCCTTCTTTGACTAATGTGAGGTCAACTTGGGATCACATGCAGTCAAAGAATGGAATTGAAGTGTGAGATTGATTTGGGATCACAAAACAACCCAGATGTGTGTTCGACAGATGGGAAGACATCAGGACATAGATAAGTAGACTGAAAAAGACAAGGCCAACACCTGTGAATAGGTAATTGTCAAGTCTCAAATAAGAGATAAGAATCTCAAGCAAGGTTGCCCCAAAAGAAGCAATTGATAAATTTGATAAAGTTGAATCAAGCATTGAAGTTTGGTAGGTACTACCCCCTCATGATCGAAATCGAAATGAGATAGAGGAAAAATAGTAAATTGATAAATTTGATCAAATCGAACTAAGTATAAGGTTCTTGATGTAAGATGAAAGATATAAGAATCACAGAACTAAAGTAGCTCATCATAAAAGGTTATGCCCCAAGGTTGAATTAGAAGAAAAGAAGTGGGGTGAAAGCAAATGAAGACAAAAGTTTGGAAGAAATGGAAAGAAATGGAGAGAAGAAAGATAATTTTCCTTAAGAAAGAGGATGCATCAAAATCAATCAACTGTTTAAGATAGGAAATTTCAATTGAGATCACAAAAGAAGATAAGGAAATGAAGATCAAATCATGACCATAGTTGACTGAAAGTCCACAAGAAAGATGAAGGAAACCCTCTCAAACTCATAATGCAGCCTAAAAGTGCAAATTTAACATGAAGTCTAAATAATGCAAGCTACATGAAAATGCAAAGGTGTACTTGCAATAGAGAAACTATAACATAGGATTTTTTTGTTCATCATTCATTAGAGAATGTAAAAGAACTTATTTTCATCATAGGGCCATTATTACCGAACATCGAGCAATCACATAATCAACACTAGTCACAAATGCAACTATGAAAATATGAATGTGATTAATATTAGATTGGAATGTGGAAAGATTCTAACATGAGCATCAAAAGACATAAAGGTCAAGATGACTGCAATGTTAGCTTACCCAATTTAATGTAGCAAAACCATGCTCGCATCAAGGCATAAACATCGGGATGACCATGAGAATGGTTGTGTAAAAAATAGTCAAGGATGATGCCTTAAATCTCCTAAATGTGGTAAGGAGATAACAAGAGAAACAGAAGAGGTTCAAGATAATACCCACAAGCAAAAAGCAAATAAAAACATGCCCCAAGCCCCAAGTCTTCTAGTGATGCATCATAGAGAGACTTATTAGACAAGGACACTCAATGAAAATCAATATCAGTCAGCACACAAAGAAAAGATCACGACATATCTCAAGCATTAAGTGTCGCATTTAAAAATTTTAAGTGTGTAAACTGATACTGAGTTCCGAGGATAAGGATTGAATGCTTGCTAGCTGGTAAGATCACATGACCAAACTGGATAAGACCAAAGTGATAAGTCTTGAAAAACACTCGATGTCAGGGGTTGTGTTGAAAAACATAGTTGGGTTGGTGTTGAAAAACACCATTTGCGAGGTGTCCTAAAGACAAGCATATCCAAGAGACCAAAGCTAACACAATGATGCCCCCTAGACAAAGACAAAGACCAATTCCAAACCAAGGCAACAAGGAAAAGGTATGATGGAGAAAGGCTAAGTGTCGAGGACACATGCTAAGAAATAGGGGTGCAAAGGCCTCAAGTAGCACCCGTTTCCAAGTTTTCTTCCATAATTTTTTTGTATTTTTTCTACCAAGGCGCCTGTTTCCAGGTTTTCACCAAGGCACTTTTTCTATTTTTTTTGAATTTTTTGAATTTTTATTTTTTTGGCATTTTTGGAATATATAATTTTTTTGAGATACATCAAAGCGCCTATTGCTAGGTTTTCACTAAGATGATCATTTTTCTAGGACATTTTCTAATTTTTAGAAATTTTCAACATCATATATCAATTTTTTTGGAATTTTTTCAGGATCAATAAATATATACAAAGGATGCCCCCAGATAGAATGGGCATCACACTCCCAAGCAAGATCGCATCATGCAACCTCAATGTCTAGCGAGGTGGAGCACAAGAGGGATTAGCAAGCTGGTGAGAGAGATGGAAGACAAGAGAATGAAGTAGAATGAAGGGGAGAAATCCTCAAAGGCAAACTCGTCAAGAGTACCCAAGCTAGGGAAAAATTATCATGTAAAGAATATTTGGAAAAGCAATGAAAGGCCAACATAGGATAAGTCAGAAAGGCGTAATGCGAAAGAAGGAAAAGATGAAGTCTAAAGGAGTAGACATGTCAAGAGGCTTCATAGCATCATTTTTTTTACTCTTTTTTATTAGATCAAGACCAAAGGAGAAAAGGATAATGAAAGGGTAGAATGAATGGAGGAAAATGAAGGATAAACATGAATGGAATGAAAATAGGATCATCGTAAGACCGCTCCTAAGATAGCCAAATGTACACATATAGATCAATCTTGTCAAGATCAAAGAGAGAAGATAGAATGGATGAAATATGTAGAAGAACTATGCATGATGCCTGATTATCAGGTTTTAGTCATGATACTTATCCAAGGTGCCACAAGGGAGTGGTTTTCACCATAGGATGAATTTATTTCTCTTTACTTTTGCTACCAAGGTGTCTGTTTCCAGGTTTTCACCAAGGCACATTTTCAATTTTTTCATTTTTTTTCTCTTTTTTCTTTTTTTTTTTGAATTTTATAATTTTTGGAAGAAGGCAAGCTTTTAGATAATGCTCCTTGAAAGGATAAACCATGATATGCCAAGGATTCAAAATTATATGCTCAAAGATGCTGATAGGGAAAGGAAGATGGAAGAGAAAAATGGAGGATACAGTTTTATGTAAAGCGAGTGGAGTTCGAAGATAGGAGGAATATGCAAATGAGAAAAAATGATAGAAGGCAAGAGAATAATGAATGGAAGGATTGTGAAAGAGTAGATGGAAAGGAAGGCAAGATCAACATTGACACACACCTTGGAGGGTGGTGAGAGGATGAAGGAAACTTGAATGAAGGAATATGTGAAGGAATATGGTGAATGTTTAGTAGAGGTTGTGGTTCAGGTGCATGGAATGGAATAATGTTTTTGGAAGAATATGAGGTGGAAGTCTTTGAAAGCTTGAATGTCAACTTCACTTTTTGTTCAACATGAGACTCTCTTACGAGAGACTTTGGAATCCATATAACCTTAGGCTTTTTATTTCCTTTTGATTACTCAGAGAGAATATCTTGAATGATGGATTTTGGAACCCATACTTGTCTTGTAGTTTTCTTCTTAGATATCTCTTTTGACTTTGTGCCCCCATGTTGATTAGAGGAGACATGGTGATCTTCTTTCTTTGATGGATTCTTGTATTGTTTATTTTTCTTATATTGAACATTCAAGTTACTTCCAAAAGACTTGGGACATGTGGAAGAAGAAGGATAATATGACTGGTGTAGATGGGTGGATGGATGAAAAGGATTCAAAGGTATGCATCTATGTTGATCTTGAGGAAAGATAGGAGATGGAGGGACATATGGACCCAAGATAGATGATGAATTAGGAGAGTTAGGAGGGGAAAATGAAGGGCCATAAGGACCCAATATGGAAGGAAGATGTGAAGTCCTTAGTAGTGGTGGAAGAGGTCCAAGGATGGAAGTGGAAGATGCAAAAGGATAATCAATAAGTTCATCAACATCTATATGACAACCAAGGATATCAGCATCTTCAGAGTGAGCATTAGAATTTTTAATAGGATCCTGGACATCTTGAATAAGAGAATTTTTTTTTATAGGATCATTCAAGGCTTGTGAAGACTTAGGAAGAGTAGAAAGTGGAAGTGAACATGGAATGGTAGAACAAGAAGATGGAAGACTTTGATCTTGACAAGGATCTTTGGATAGCACAAGTGCAGAATTTGTCTCTTGAATAGGCTTAACATCGAAAGTAACAACACCATTTTTAATAACCTTAATGGAAGTATCATCTTTGGAAAGTGCACATGTGGTAAGGTTATTTTCATTATCAGTAAGCTTAACAGTGTGGGTAGTAGCTTGATCTTGCTTCAGAGAAGACTTAAGACATGGTGGAATAAATGAGGAAGGGCGTACAGGATCAAAAAAACCATGATGCGAATAGAGAACATCATGAAAAGGAGTGGATGACATGGAGGGTTCTTGATCTTGATCTTTTTTTATATTCTTTTCTATATCAGTTTTAGAGTCCTCTTGACATGAAGCCACTTCTAAGGACAAGGAAGCAAGTTGGAGTTGTATGGAAGACTTTGGCAGAGATGGTGAAGGAAAAGCTAAAGTAGGCATTATAGAGCATAAATGCTTAGGCTCTTTAGATTTAGCATTATCAGAAGTATTTACAGCCAAGTGAAGGTTATCTTGAGTATCTTTAAGAGGTGGCCCTTGAGGATAACTATAGGGAACTGCATGAAAAGCATTAGAATTTATGTCGGATGAAAGATTTGTGAAAGATTTGGAAGACTTGGTGACTTTAGGAGATGTAGGAGTATTGGAAGAAGTAGGGGATGGAATGGAACCATCACAAGACAAAGGTCTAGCATTAACATGATCTTTCTTGAGAGTATAATCTTTATTTTCAGCATGAGATTTCTCAGAGGATACATTCTTATAGTATTTATGTTTATAATCAATGCGCTGAGCTTTCTCTTCCTCAAGTGAAGTAGATGTATTTTCTAGGTATTGTTCACAGAAATCATCAAAGTCTCTTTCAAAATTAGAGTCATATGGATCACCATCACAATCTATACAATGTGACAAACCTTTTCCAGTAAGCACAAGCACACGGCAAGGAGGACTCTTAGGAATAGGGGTTTCATAGGTATTGTTACATTGTCCATCATCATAGTCATCATAGTCATCAAAGATGGGCATGTCACTCTTTGTAGAAGAGGTATCACAAGGGCTATCATATTTTTCATCATGGTATGTCTCGTGAAGAGAAGTAAGACTCTTGGGATAAGTAGAAGAGGAATGAGATTGTAAAGAAGAGGAAAGTGAAGACCTGGTGGAAGAAGAAGACTTAGATAATGAGGAATGTGAATAATGTCTAGAAGATTCATGATAAGATTTGGAAGATGAAGAATGATGAGAAGACTTAGAATATGAAGAATGTTTAGAAGAATCATGGTATGATTTCTTAAGTTTATCACCTTTGCCATATCTAGAAGAACTGTTAGAGGAACAAAAATCTTTGAATTCAGTAATGAGTTCAAGATCATCCATTTTTAAAAGAGGTTCCATAGCAAGATATTTTTAATTCATGGTTCTGGAAAAAGAAGAATCGATCATGGAAGTGACACAAGAGATGAAATAGAAGAAAATAGACTAGATAGTAAGAGGAAAAAAATTAGGAAGATGAGAAGAATATCCCATGTGAAGAGAAGACTTTAGAAGAAAAACATGGGAAGGGAAGAAGAAAGAAGAAGACCAAGAGTCATCTTGTGTAATTGATACCATTAACATTTGTTTGGATGTTGAGCAACATGACAAGACCTAGGATCTAACCTAGACTAACCAAGGAAGATTGAGAATTAAAGACACTTGGTGATAAGATGGCCTCACAAAATGTCAACACCAAACTAGGATAATCAAAGTTCTCTAATGTCCAAAGGGAGATGGTAAGATAGAAATTGCAAAAGGTGTTACCAACACTGTCAAAGAGGTGCCTCAAATCAAAGGGTGACTACCCTTGCACTTTTGAATCAGGAGGTTGGACTAGGCCAAAATATAATTGAAATTGAATTTGATGGAAATGGTTTGGACAAAAAGAGTACAAAAATTCTCTAAGAATGTGGCTAACAATTCTAGAGATAAACTCTCACCAAGAATTTTCTTTCAACTTGACAATTATTTTTGAGGTGACTTTGTAAACCAAATGATGCTATCCCTAGAGGACAAAGACAAGTCTCTAATGATAGGATAGAAAATCAAGCAAGCTGTAAAAAGGTTGGTGCTTCAACTCAAGAACTTAGTTTTTGTGTTCGTTTTAAAAGATCAAGTACATCAACAAATTTTTATCATTGATCAAGCACATAAGACAACAATCAAGGAGTTCAAGCAAGAAATTATCTTCAAACAATGAACAAGGGGCAAAGCAACCTTGCACACGAACAATCAAGTGACTTAGTATGCTACTCCTTAAAGATTCTACTTGTGTATGTTCTTGAAAATGTTTTAGCAGGCACGTAGAACATAACAACATCCTAGCAAGCTGTCTATAAGGATATACATGGCTTTTCTAAAGGGTGTCCTTGATATATGCAAGGTACATGAGGCACAAATTTGTAGATGATAAGAATCTGAAATCACACAGCCGGGGGGAGACGGTAACCCAAATCTCCTCCTTCACTTCTCAAAGGTATAAAGTTCTTTGAGGCTTAGCCAAGAGTGAAATATAACTCATTCCCAAGAGAGGTGTCTTTGGATTCACCTCCTGATATTTATACTCTGCTGGAACATGGGAGTTATGGTCATCCCTTGAGGTGATGAAATCCCCAAGCAGGCCTTCTAAAAAATGAAAAGTAAGTAATTCTCTATCAAAAAATATTAAAAAGCACTAAAGGTGGAACACTTAACACTTAAAGCAAATATGAGGTGAGTCCATAAGGTGGAACACTTAACACCCCACATAAGCTACAAATGAGTCCACAACCTAGAAAAAAAGCGAGTTCCAAAAAGCACAAAAGGGTTGCCTAGTGGAAAAATTAATGCTTCTTTCCTATAGACCCCTCCCCTTTAATGTGGCGCTGAGATTGCAACCACAGGGTAGAAATGAGGGGCCGATGGATTAGTGAGTCCAATTACCCAAGATAGCAATCTAGATCAATCAAAAGTAATCTAAGATTGCTAATCAATACTACTCATAAGTGCAAGAGGGTTTGAATCATGCAATATTTAACTTTCCAAGTAAACATGAAGTGAGTCCATAAAGTGGTGCATTTAACTCTTCATGTAAACTAGGAATGAATCCATGCCCTAGATTACTCAATGAGATGTTTTGATATTTGAAACCAAGAATTACTTAATGTTTAAACACAAGCATTTACTTAAACACAAACTTGTATAAAAGCAAATCTATGTTCATTCATTTCTCATTAAGAGCATCAAAAATGTGTTACATGAAAGCATGTAACACTCAAGCCAAACACATGAGAGATTAATTTTATGCCCAAACCAAGTGTTATAGAGATTTTAAGAACTCACCTTAGGTCCAAAGATCTTCACTTTGGCATTTAGCACACATCTGAAAAAAACCCTAAGACGGTTAGATATGAAAATCATTTGTGAGGAGTTTGATTTAACATTGTTGTCTTCAAGATAGTCTTTAATGATTGATTTATTTGACCCATAAAATCACAATATTAAAATTTTTGGAAACAATAAAGTTTTTAGCCAACATTAAGAACTACCATTTCCAAAAATTATAAGGTCTTATGATTTCATTTGGTTCCTCAACCAATAACCCTTTCAGACTGTAATTTTTCTATCATAAATCATATTTAAAACACCAAACCCTGTCTAGAGAATCACATATCTTTCATAAAAAGAATCCAAATGAAACCAAACCAATTTTAAAAAAACTATTATTGAATCTAATTTCCAAATATGTAAGCTATTTATTTTTCCCATTCATAAATTATTTTCTAAGAGAAAATCATTGCCTGCAACTCCAATGCAGATTGTTAAAAACTAGTTTTCACTCCAATGCCCGTAGCTTTCAAAAATATAAATAAAAAATGACTCAAAAAAAAATTAAATGAAATCTAATTCATGTATCTTTCCAATGAATATTATTAGAGGTCCTAATTCTTCACACTTTGTCCGTACTAGACATTTCAATCTGAATATATTCAGAGAATCTCAAATCTGCAAATACCCACTTTCACCAAAATGATCATAACTTATTAATTTCTTTATAAAAATGAACCAAACCAAAAGAATTATAAATATGATTCATGATACTATCCATCTATTACTATATTATAGGTTTTCCAGTCTATACATGGTTGTACAAGGCCTGGAACCAATACTAAAACTGAAAAACCAATCAAGAATGAGGCCAGAAATTAATCTTTTCTGCCCCAAGGTGGGCGGCAAAAATATGTGCTAGAAATTAGTCACACTTCTATTAATCATTACATTCAAGAACACTCAAGAATGAGGTCTCAAACAGTGATTCACAACTCTCTATTCATGGAGTGTAGGGGTTTGTATATGAGGCCCTCAGATTGACCTAGTTATGCCCATGCAAGTACACCAAGAAACGAGAGATTCAAAGATGAATAGAAAGCATGCTAATCTCCATGATCATCAAGTTATTGCATGCAAATGAAATTAGTCTAGATGATAACAATGCAAGAAATAAACTATTCTATTGAAATGAATGCTTATACAATGTTAATCTATGAAAGGAAACATGAATTTAAACTATTATGTGAATGCAATATTAATCTAAACTATGGATTGCCATAAGGCATGAGAGAAGAAGACAAGAAGAAAGAAGTCTCAAATATCCAAGCTTCAAATGTGCTCAACAAGCTTCTTCCAAGATTGCTCTCCAAACCTATAGTATAACAATAATATGAAAATTCTCCGATCTGACATGAGCAGAGGGCTCCTTATATAGGAAAATGTGGAGGAGAATGCATCCTCAAGAGCAATGTGGGATAAATCCAAAAAGAGGAAATAAAGCTCATTTTTTAGAAAGTGTGGACAGAAAAGAGATTTTATTTATTTTTAATTATTTCTTTCCCTTTTTTCATCACAAAGAGCTTTAAGAGGATTTTTTTTTAATTTAAAAGAATGATTCTCTATTAATTAAATAAGATAACATTATTTAATTAAAAGAGAGATATCATTCTAAATAAGATAAAATCATTTAATTAAAAAAAATTTTAATTAAATAAATTTATTTCATTTTAAAAGATATTTCTTTCAATTAAATAAAGTTATTTTATTTATTTAAGAGGGAATATTTTTTTCAATTAAATAAAATTATTGAAAGAATTAGTAAAAGGATTTTTGTTTTATTTTTATTTGATTTATTTCCTTTTCCATCACAGATTTTGCTTTAAGTGGAGATTTTATTTATTTAAAAGAGGAATTATCTTTTAAATAAATAAGATAAGTTTATTTAATAAAAAGAAGAATATTTAATTAAATAAGATAAAATCATTCAATTAAAAGGGTTTTAATTAAATAAGATTATTTTATTTAAGATATTTCTTTTAATTAAATAAGCCTATTTTATTTATTTAAAAGAGAATATTGCTTTTAATTAAATAAAATTATTGATGAAATGATCAAACTTTAGAAATATTTGAAATGATTGAAATCGTTATGATTTGATCAAGGAAATTGATTTGAATATATTGTAAAGCATTGATTCAGAAAATTGATATTTGACAAATTGAATAAATGGGGCCCAAAGTCTAGGCGACCATTTTAGGGCGCATACAGTTTTATCTCAGGCAATTGTTTTTCAATCTCTTTACTAGGTTGAATAGGTTCAAAGATTTTAGCATATTCTACATTCAAGCAAGGATTCAGAGCATCATCCACATATAATGTATACATTAGATTGTTATAGATGAATCAAACCTTGCGATGGAGAGTAGAAGGAACTGCATGCATAGTATGTAACCATGGTCTTCCTAAAAGAAGGTTATAGTTAAGTGGTCCAGGCATAACATGAATAGGAGTATGTAGGATAACTGGACCTGCCTTAATAGGTAAGGTAATAATACCCAAAGTTTTCTTCACAATATTATCAAATCCACGTATAGGAACATTATCAGGTTGAATAGTAGATAAATCAACCTTAATTGCTTTGAGCATGTCCATGCTACAAACATTAAGTTCAGATCCATTATCAGTTAAGGTTCTTCAAATGATGCTCTTATTAATAGAGACAACCACCATAAGAGCATCATATTGATTCTGCACCTCTAATGAAGGTAAATCATGATCAAAAAATACTATAGGAGGTACAGAAGGCATAGCATGCATACAATCCAAAATTGAATGAATGTTTTCTTGGTTAGGAGGTGTAGCAGGAAGAGTAGATAAAGCATTTTGCAAAGCCTCATAATATGTCAGGGAGGGTTGAAGTAATTCCCATAGAGATATTTTGGGAGGAGTAGCACGTAATTGATCAACTAAGTTGTACTCCTTAAAGGTAGAGTGATACCTAGGTGCTTGGGGAAGCGTAGGTTGAGAAAGAGGTAAAGAAATTGGAATAGTAGGCTAAGGATTATTCCATGTGCGATAAGCATGTGAAATGGAATCAGTGTTATGAAAGAAATCCAAGTGATCTCTAGGTTTACCCTTAACTGTTATAGGAGGACATCCTTTTACTGTCATCAAAGGTTTAGGAAATATCATTTTTGGTTTATCAATGTTGCAAAAAGAGGGACATGAAGGTAACCATGCACACACCCTATGGTAAAGGTCAATTGGAGAGGTTGTGGAGGAGAGTGAAATAGGAATAGGATCCATGGAGACCATATTCGAACCATTTTCATCCTCACTACCATGTTCCTCATTAAGGATTCTATCCTCTTATACAATAAAAGCATCATCAAAGTACTCAAAACAAGAATCATACATGTTGAATACAAAGAAAGTACTAAAAGCATGAAAAATAGAAATATTTTTGTATTTTTGAAATATAAATGCAAGAAAGAAATCTACAAGATTTAAATCTAACACCATAAAAGAAAGAGTTGTTGTAAATGGGTTCACCAAAATGAATAAGGTGAAAATGGAAGCATAGTAACATACATAACATTAATCACCTATTCATTTAGAAAGGATGTTTAGAAGCATAAATAGATCTGAAAATGCTTGGAAATTAATTAGGTCAAAGTACATACCTCATCATGATATTAGTCTAGAAATACCTATTTTCTGAAGTCTATATGAAGTTTCAAAAAATTTCATCATGTGTTTTGGACTGGAAATGTCGAGGCAAGAAAAACCTAGAAATATTTTCTCCAGATTCACACAGGTCGACTTTGACCTTTTAAAAGGTCAAAGACCACATTTTTATTCCGAAGTCCAATTCTGATTCTATTCATAGATCCTAAATGTTTAGTGAAAAGGGTACTCTGATCTAGCCTCTAATTCTTGAAACAACAACTGTAGATATTTGAAAAAGGGGTTTTTGGGGTGGCTATATGCTTGATTCTCGAAATAGCAACTGCAGATATTTGAAAAAGGGGTTTTTGGGGTGGCTATATGGGGTTTTGCCTTAGACAAACCCCCATTTTGGTGATTCCCACCTCCACGAATAGTCAATTGAAATAGTATGTGTGTGTATATTGAAGGTATAAAGCTAAGATATAATCCTCTAGATTAAAACCCTAGCATGAATATGTATGAAATAACAATGCATAGATTTGAATGTGATGGAAAATCATACCAAGCCCCCAAGGCTAAAGTACTTCTACCATTCTCACAATGCATAGTTGTTACTCCATGTTTCAATGCTTGAAATGTTGATGATGATGGATCAAGGAAGAATTATTCTCTCTTGCTCCAAATATGAATGATTAAAGATGCTTGAAGACTTGAAATGCTTTCTTGAACACCTTGAGAACTTGAGAGCTTGATTGCTTGATATGAGATGTGAAAACTTGATGTGAAAATGAGAGAGGAAGGCCTCCTTTTATAGTGAATTAGGTCACATTCCTCTAGATGGGCCACCTTGAAGAATTAAATCCCAATTAGGTCCTAACCTTTTGAGAATGGATCTAAATTAAACGTAATTAAAGGATTTACCATTTTGGAGCCCGAAATAGCTGACCTGGAGGTGGGAAGTTAGTAATCTCGAAAGCTAAATTAGTGGGAATTAAGAATTTGAAATCTTGGCAAGATGAGGTCAAGGTCAAGGTTGACCCTAACCTAGTCAAGGTTGAGGTTGACCCTGACCTAGTCAGGGTTGAGGTCGACCTTGACTAGAAACCTTAACTTCTGCCAGGATGTAGTTTAAAGGCCCCGAGGATACCGGAAAACTTAGAAATGAAGTTTGATGAGAATAGAATGTTTGTGATAGACAAAAAATTATGTGATTGACATGATGAAGACTAGGAGGACCCATTTCTATATCCTACCTAGAAATTAGAGTCATAGAAGAGGGGAATTAAGGAGAATCCTCAAGATCCTAACCCTAATTTCACTTAGGACATACAAATGCTTTCTAAATGTAGGTTTATCATGATAAATGCACTAAAAGAGGGTGCTAAACCTATCCAAATGGATGTTCTTCCATTTTAAGATGATACAGGAACATTATGATAAGAGGGTTCTGATGTAGGAAGGAAAATAGGAGGAACACTCATAGGAATAGAGGGAACTGTCACAGTCACTAAAGAAGGATTATAGGTAGGAACACTTGGTAAAGGTTTAGAAGAAGGTTCTATACTAGTGACAAGAGGAATCAACCCTAAATATTGAGCTTCTTAAGCTAAAGGTTTAACATTTGAATACATGAGGTGAGTAATACCATGACGAAGATTAACACCTTGATCACCATCATGAAGAACTTTCTTAAGAGCCTCTAAAGCTTGAATAGAATCTTGACTATGGTTTTCTTGAATAAACCAATTACCCATTTTATCAAGTTCAATTGAAATTTTTTGGACTTGTTCAGGAGGAACTCTTAAAGCATCATCCTCATGATGAGATGAGTGAGAAGAGTTTTTCTCCATAATATGATTGGAATCATGAAGAATCAAATTATCATCCAGGATCCTAATGAAAGGAGAGGAAGACTCAGGATCAAAGGCACCCATAAGTCTACGACTTCATCTAACCGAAATGTTATAAGTAAGACTAGAAGTACTAAAGCTCATAAACTAATGTAATGCAAATGAACTAAACTAAGAACACATAAAACATGAATATTTTTCTATTTTGAAAGAAATGTTACAATTTTTTTGTATTTTTGAAATCTCATTACTATGCAAGATTTAACACAAAGGGAAAATCTAACATTAACAAGATAATATAAAAGGAAATATAACACCACAAAAGATAAGAGGACATCTAATTCCACAAAAGAAAGGAGAGTAAGTATGTCAGGTTCATCAAAATGAATAGTATGAAATAGTTGTTCACCAAAATGAATAGTGGTGAAATGGGATCACCTCTATGAATGGGGTTTGAATTTGAATAGGGGTAAGATATATGATATAGGGGTGGAATATAGGACCTATCCTCAATCCAAATTCTCAAAAGTAAAGATCTAAATGGATTAATCACAAAGAAGTGATCAATGCACAAAAGAATCAAACAATGGAGAATACAAAGAAAGGAGAAAATCCTATCATCTACTATAGAAAGTATATGCCTAAAATATGAAATAAATAGAAGGAAAATACTAACCTCAAAATAGGGAAGATCTAGAAAATGCTGATTTTTTATGTTTATGTATAGTTTTGGGCAATTCTACAACCTGTTTCAGACTGGAAATGTTGAGACAAAGAAAACCCAATAAACTTTTGTCTTTTGGGAAGCAGGTCATCCTTGACCCAGATAGTGGGGCAAGGTCTTACCCTGGGGCAGGACCCTAACCCCTACTAAAGTTCATACTTGACCCAAAACATCTCTGACAGAAAATCTATTTGTGGATCTCAGAAGTTTTCCAAAAAGGGTATCCAAATCCAAGCTCCGATTCGTAGTCCTGTACCTATACTTGCAAGAAAAATGATTTTTTGTTGTTTGGATACGGGGTTTGCCTTGGTCAAACCCTAATTTATGAATTAACCTTGAAATTGAATTGAAATTTTAATATGTATAAACAAAGTAAATAGAACAATTCACCTTGCTTATGTTCAAGTCCTTGTGGAGGATTTGAATCCTTGCATCCACAAGTAGAGATGCTCTAAATTAATGTATAAGTATGTAGGATGTCTCAAATCAATGGAATTAGATCTTCAATACCAATTTTGAATAGATCTTTGCATAGGAAGAGGCTTGGATAAATGTGGATAGATAAATCCTCAAGGGGGCTCCAAAGAGATTGAATCCTTCAATGGCTAAACATGGATCTCCTAGATAAATGCTTGAATGCTTGGCTTGAAGATGAATGAATGATTTCTTTCTTTCCTTCTCCTTCTTTCTTTCTTGAGAGATTTCTTGATAATGGATGCTTGATTGCACTTGAGATATGAAAATGTGGTGGAGAAAATGAGAAAGGAAGGCTTCCTTTTATAGTGATCTAGGGCACAAACCTCTAGAGAAGGCCTACATTGGAGAATTAAATCCCAATTAACCTTAACCTATAGAAATGAACCCAAATTAAATGAAATTTAAGGATTTACCATTTTGAAACTCGAAATGGCCGACCCAGAAGAGGTAGACACTGGGGGTTAAGGATGAGGTAGACACCACCCTAGGTTAGGGTCAAGGTCATCCCTAACCTAAGTCAGAGTCTAGGTCATCCTTGACCCTACTACGCCATCTTTAACCTAGACAGTCAGAAACTCTAGATTCTCAAAGAAAACTATCTGGAAAAGGCTAGAAATAAGGAGGAGAGAAGCAGAATAAGGGGGAAACAACCAGATACATGCAAAGACCTAATCAAGGTGCTTAACATGACCCCAGACCACTCACTTGAAGGGCTAAATTCTCTTAACATTGAAGTGCTTCCATTTTAAGACATACAGGAGGATACTATTATTATCTCACATTCTACTTGGTTTGGTCATCAACTTTGATCAGAACGTTCTCTCTTGGTCCCACTTAGAGAGCTCAATAGACATTTTTGTTGACATCACAAACCTTGGTGAGGTGATTTTAGTCTTAGCATGTCAGAGAATCTATGTAGTGTGTTTGGGTAAAAGTGAAAAGGCTAGAGGATTATGCTCTAGTCTCTTTTTGGGTAGTATAAAAAATTTAGATCCTTGAATCTAGACCAAGTCCCCATGTGGTCTATTTGTTGAGTCACCTTTAGAGAGGGTTAACCATAGTGGACATTCCCTTTATTACGTCAACCACGTGGATGGAACCTTAAGTGGTAATATCCATTTTCATCATGGTAGAAATAACCACTATATAAATCTCTTTGTGGAAGAAATCTCCACAGGTGTAGTCTCTTGTTGGGCTATCAGATGTCCTGAGTAGCTCTTGATTGATTAAATTATTAGACTATGTCAAAACCCTAGTGCACCTAGATTGGATTTTTCCCTCTTGAGATTACAAAAGTTGCAGAGTCAGACCATTACTAAAAACCCTAGTGAGGCCAAAATTTTTTTATTTTCTAGGACTATGTATGTGATTAAAAAAGTTTTGAGAACATACAAAAATAACACTCTTAGGGATTAGAACAATAAGTCACTATTTTTGTTCATGTGCAAGGTTTCTTTGTCCCTTGTTCATTTCTTGAAGATGATTGCTTGTTCCCTTTCTTGTTATTCTGCATGCTTGATATTTTCTTGGTTACTTACAAAAAATGAACCTGAGATGAACTATTACACAGATATTCAAACCTGGATAGAAAATTTTGGAAACATTCTGATACTGAAAAAATTAAAAATTGCAAATCTGAACAAAAAATCCTTTCTAGAGTCAAAAGTCATCCTGAAGCCTCAGAAAGTTGTACAAATTTTTCCAAATATTGTAGCAAAACCCCAAGATTGTCATATGAGAGACTATATACTGCTGTACAAGCATTGTCACAAAATTCAAGGAAAATTTTATCCTGGTGTCAACTATCGTATGAACCTCATCAACTGTTGTACCAGAGCTTGTCACAAAATTCAAGGAAAATTTTATCCTGGTGTCAACTATCATTTGAACCTCATCAACTATTGTACCAGAGCTAACCTAGACTCATACGAGCCTGGAAAAACTCATATCAAAATTTTACAAAGTTGTTAGAAACCTTCCAAATTTGTCAGAAATCTAGTTTTTATAGCCAACTTCCAAATTTTGTCAAAGAATTCACTGTCAGGAACAAAGGAGACAATCAAAAAAATCCAATCTATTTACCCAAAGTGGTCTCTTGAGTTTGATCTAGCCTTATGATCTATCAATTTGAGTCACGTTCATCTTGTGTCAAAAACCTTGTCAACATCATCTTCAGAGTCAATCCTCAAAATAGCTACGTGTCGCCAGCTCATGTCCGCTATCTTTTGGGCATCTACCCATACATCTAGGGAACAATATCCTTCATTTATGTCCAAATCAATCTTCAACCTATCCAATCTTGACAAGGTTGCATCATTCGATCTTCTTGGAACAAGTCATTCTTCAATTATCTTAATCTTTCTCTTTTTCTTCACTCAAAGTTAATGGTGGAAACTAGAGCTTCCTCACAAAGAAAATAAGGAGAACAAAATAGATTCTCTTCAGAAGTAGCTTCTGTGATTTCTTAGACATTTCATCAACCTTATGACACAACTAAATTTTTAGAAGATGCTCTTGGAAATCTTTACTTGAAAGGTGGTTACG
This sequence comes from Chamaecyparis obtusa, assembly GCA_027943335.1. Classification (NCBI taxonomy): domain Eukaryota; kingdom Viridiplantae; phylum Streptophyta; class Pinopsida; order Cupressales; family Cupressaceae; genus Chamaecyparis; species Chamaecyparis obtusa. The sequence goes on along the minus strand of BSBK01004567.1, from coordinate 329,243 downwards.
TTACCCCTCATGTATCTATCCATGGAGGTGCTCAACAAACTCCACATTAATCTATCCCTGGTAGTCCTCATAACAACACCATGTCTCAAGGAAGAGAAAACCAAGGCTCCCAAGGACAACAATCTCAACATGGTGGGGATCAAGAATCCACACCTTATAAAATTTCCCAAAATCTGAATGATGGTAACTTCAAAAGAATGATGAGACATTTATTGCATGAAGAGAAAGAGGCATATTTCCTAGATCTAGCTTGACAAGGAGCCAAACTTCCTCCAAACTTTAATGTTGAAGATATTGCTACTCAAGAGGAAGAAAATCCTATCATAGTCATGATGAAACAGATGCATGCTATGCAAGGTAAGTTAAACAAGATGGAAAAAGAGAAAGAACCTAAAGAATTTTCTATGGAGGCTCTATGCCCCTTTCCATTTGATAAAAACTTTTATATGCCACCATTCCCAAAAAGAGTGGAGATAATGAAATATGATAAGTATGATGGAAACTCTTATCTGCAAGATCATGTCAGGGAATTTTTTACTCAATCTATGGAGTTCTACATGCACCAACTAAACTACCTAATTCATCTTTTCCCTTGCTCGCTGGGAGGGTCAACTATTCATTGGTTCTCAAAAATGCCTCCAACAATCAAAACCTTTGAGGAGTTGATCAAATGATTTTATCAACAATACTCCTACAACATTCAACATCTAATCACCATGATTGATATCTACAATATCAAGCAAAACTCAGGAGAACCCTTCCTAACTTTCCTCAAATGATGGAGGAAAAAGTTTTCACTCTATGCTCGACCTATTTCAGAAATTTAAAAACTTGAAATCTTCATCAACAATTTCATTTCAGAATTCAATTATCCCTTATAAATGAAAAATCATACATCCTTTGATAAAATGGTATAGAATGCCATCAAGATTGAGGAATCTGGTTCTAGTTCTAACAACAAAGACAAAGGTAAATTCTAGAACAAGAACAAGAATGTTGTAACAGATGGTGTTGTTCATCATGTCAGTGTCCCATCAAAGGCACCATTATTCAATCTCACCTATTGGAAATTTGGTTGAGTTAGATATCTATATGTTATCATTATGGAAACATATGATCCACATGAAGACCACGTATGATGGAGAGCAAGTATGACAGAGCGCAAAGCAAATTTGTCTAAGTATGTGCCGTATTTTCCCAGTATACTAGGAGATAGTTTTGATTGGTGATGTTAATTGGAGTAAGTTTAATTCTTGCACACTTGAACATAGATACTATGATGACCATTGAAGACTCACATGAGAATGCAAGTTTGCACGACATGTATGAAAGAAGTTATCAAAGTTTTACCAAAGACAATGTTGACCCGACAGGACATAATATGAAGACAAAATTGGTAAAGAGTTAAGGGATTATTTTGTTTATCAAAATAATGTCTTAATAATATAAAGGGATGAAATCCTAGATTTTAACCCTTGGGTAATGTTGATGTGTGTTTTATGACTCACCAAAGAGTAGAACAAAATACCGAGATATATTATCCTCTCTTGAACAAATTACTACATATGCTAAGATTGCAAAAAGATCATATGATAACTCCAAGGTTCCTCAACTCGTGGATGTTCTCGGTGTTGATGTGATTTTTTGATGATCACAAGGGGCCTTACATTTTCAATCCTTTATGTCATGGTGAATATGGGTACTATCAAAAGATTTTCAATTAAGTACTACTTTTGTGTTTTTCACCGGATATGCAAAAATTAAAAGGGTTTAGGGTTCTGAGATTCTAATCTAATCCTAAGGGTAATGATAGCCAAGGAAAGTACACTAATGGATGAGTTCCTTAATTACCAAGTCACACTTCACCAAGTCAAGCTAGAACTACATGTAGACTGGTGCAATCTTCAAGGGTTTTTACAAATGATTGAATTTAAGCATGTGGATAAGGGGTTTAGGCTAAGTTTGCATGATGATTTAGAATCACTAAAACATCAAAAGTATGAACCATGGGAACTCATCAAAACATCATTATATTCTCCAAAAACAATCAAAATAGTTCATCCACTAAACTTAATCTAATTGAGAGAATAATGAGACCAAGCAAGCATTAAAAAACATCAAATGATCACCACACTTCAATGAAAATTATATTGTCTCAATAGCTCATAAGAAACAATCTCAGAATTCACTCCCTACAAATGAGAAGAAGAGGCCTTTATATAGGTCTTCAAAAACAATGAAAGGCCCAGATCAAAACAATAACTGATGGCCCAAACTTTTCCACCTCAGCCCCAATTAGGGTTAGGGCACAAAAAGGAATCTACATCAATGCATAAAGAATTTACTACTATAGTGGGTAATAAATGCCCACTATGCATGCACAATTAGAAGGAAGGTGCGGTGCAATAAATGACTGCTACATATTCCCTCAATGCATTAAATGTGCCTATTGTCCTATCTTTGACCTATTTGCTTGAATGCCTAGAATCTATCTAGCACTATTTCTAATTCTTCCATCCTAACGCTAGGTGCCGACTCTTGCTTGAATTCCAAGGTGACCATTGCTCGCTTGGACTTCTTCAAACTATCATCCCAATTTGGTACCAAGTCCTGAGTAGAATGCATATCATTTGAGAATATGGAAAGGTTCTCATAATCATCCTTCATGAAAAAGATCAACTGAAAGGACTCCTCCGACTTTCTCGTTAGGTTTCCTAGAGTTATCTCTTCTTTAGTGATCCTTTGTAATAAAAGCAATGCAACATTATTGGAAACCTCTTACCGGAATTATCAGACACTTTCTTTAGTCGAGTGGATTCCTTAATGAAATACTCAAACATTTCCTTGGCCAACAACACTGCTCCATACCATGTAAAAAATTCATAGGCTTCACCATCTCTAACAACACCACCATCAATCAGTTTCTCACTAGGTGTCTCCATCAACTCGTGCAACTTTGTGATTACCTCATGTTTGTAGATGTGTTCATCCTCCCAAGATCCCTCCATACATTGAATTCAAGAAAGAATGGCAAGTGCTCTATTATGTATCTTCACCAAATCCTCAGCGTGTTTGTAGGCCTCATTCCAGATGGCATACATCCAAAGCTCTACTCCTTGTGTAATCTGCCTGATTCTTTCTATTCCTTCAACAAACTCAGTAGGGACAACTAGAGGAATGAATGATGGATCTTTCTCACTAACTAGATGTGATAGGCTCCTTATGTAATGACATAGGGCTTTAATTACACCTTTCTACTTTTGATACTTCTCCTCAAGTTTCTCCAATTTGTCCTTCATGACCTATGTGAAGTCATCAAAATCATCCATGACTTGTGGCTTAGATGCATGACCTAAGTCAACTTTAGTTACATTATATTCTTCAGAAGCAATCTGATCCTTTGCTTTATCTACCATTGGTATTGCAATTTATAGGATCCTAGCTCCAGATTCTCCTTAGATAATCTTTGTGAACCTCTTTATCTTTCCCTTTTCATCTGATTGGTTGGCTTGATCCAAGATTTCCTTCAATTCAACCGTTGGGTCAATCTCTATTTCCTGGCTTCTTTGAATCCTCTATCTCAGCCATTCTGGAACATCTGTGTCCTAGTCTTTCTACACTACCACATGTTCTTGTCCTTAGATTGTCCTAATATCAATTTCTTCCTCAGCCCTTGGACTTTTTGTCATTTCCATAGGTGCTACAACTTCCATTGTAGGAGATCCTTCTTATGCTGTAGGGACCTTTGTCACTATTTTTGGAACTTCCTCTTCCATCATTTCTCTTTCTAGTAGCATATCAAGACTCTCCTTAGTGGTGATATCCTCCTCTCTGCCCCCTCTTTATGGAAACCTTTCATTGGCATTGATACTTAGCCTATCCTTAACTGACCTATTTACACAGACTCACTCCATCATTCTCTTGGTGCTATCTGTTTCCATCCTGGTGAAAGTTCCAATTTATTACACACTAGGAGTCTGACTTAGTGAGGATGGAATATCCATAGACCTCTATCTTTTCTATTGTGGTTCATCATTGTGGAGGTCCAGTTTCCTTTTTTCTTGTATTTCCTGAGAAACACCCTTATCTTTTCTAAGTTCTTTATTACCTGATGGAATTTGTCCCTCTTCCATTACTCTTCCTTGCGGCTGCCTTGGTCTTTCATCCCTTAGTGTTTGATGACCCATCAACTGGTATGTCCATTGTTCCTTTGGTACAAAGACCTAGCTCAATTTCCTCCCAATCTAATACCTCATGAAATCAAAGACTGGTCGAGACAAAGCGTCAAGGTCTAGAACTTCTTTCCTTGACCAATCATAGGCACTAATTTCTCTCTTCTTGGGGTAGTATCCTTTTTGGACCACATTTAATCCTTCCTCCATCTAGTCAGGAATATGAAAAGTCTTGCACACTCTTATCAGATTCAGTGGCAACTTGGAATGCATTCTTTTCTTTAATTCATGCTCATCTCCAGCATTTGCCCAAAAAAATTCAAGAAGTGCCATATGCTGATATTTGATCCCAACCACTGATCGTATCTTGTTGTAAGGATCAAACTTTAATCTTTCTATATATAGTGGAAGATGAAAGAATGATAATTCATCATGAGATTTCTTAGCTTCCTTCAGACATGCACACAATTTAGCTTCATCCTTTCCTATGGAAATTAGAAAATCAAGTCCCAATTTCTTCTTTCCTTTCTGAATCTTGTCATAGATGGTTAGTTGTCGGGTGATCTATAGTAGGACCATTTTATCTATCAGATACCTAGGAAGCTTGTATGGCTTCCTTGAGAATCCCTGAAGTCTAATGTAGGAAAAACTAGGAAATTGAATGAACCGTGCCCTGTATTCCTCCACCAATTTTATGGCTTCCTCTGACAATCTCACATGTAGCTTCTTTTGTAAAGTTCACAAAATACACATTGCAAATGCATCGTTGACTCAGCCATAATCATCAATTGCATGTAGATGCAACTGAGGATAGCAATCATATACTTTCAACTATTGAGTTTCACTCTTGATTGCTCCCTTACATCTCATTCCTTTATATCTTGTCACATGTGCCAACATGTAGATGAGGTAGGAACTCATGTAGAATTTCTTTGTTTGTTCCAAGCTTTCTAGTTGCTCACTCAGGTTGTCACTGATCAACCCTGCCCAATCCACATGATTATGCTCTTCCACTACCTACTCGATAAAGTACCACATCCAACTCTCAAAGAGATAAGAATGAGTTAGGCCAAAAATCCTACTCAACATCATTATCATGTCACTATACTCATGATGGAAATCTAGCCATACTAGCTCTTTTGGTAGCTTGGAAAAATGAGATATGTTCTTTCTTAGCCACTTGTTATTAATGATCTCTTCACAATACTGAACTCCAGAAGTGAAGACTCTTTCTGCTCGGTCCTTAGTTTTCATCACCAATCTTCAAGAGGAAGGAATCTTGGACGCTTCTAAAATTGCTGGTGGAGAAAGGTCTGCAAGCAAGTTTCCATCATTATCCTTGATTGTTCTATCTCTCGCGTGGTAGTGTCTTGCACACTCCATGATCAATTTAGGATGTTGGAAAGTAGGAGGGAATCCTACTGTAGCCACCATGCCACTGTTTACAATTCAACTAGCTAGGTGTTTCAGATGATGTTCTTTATAACCAAACATCCTCCTATGGAATTCATTTAGGTCCAGTCCTCCAAGTTTGGTATCACTAACTTCTAACAATTTTGACATGATCCAAGACTCTGGATAAAATCTACTTTGCTCATTCTTTATCAGTTGCCTCCTGGTCATGTTTTTTCCTCTAGGTTCTGCCATCTCACTCTCCTACAAAGTAGAAAATAAACATACATAAGAGCATGCAGGAAAACATAAACTAAAATAAATTTCTCCAAAGAAGAAGATTTTAGAAATTTGAAGTTCTTGGATTTTTCCTTGGAATAGGAAATTTCCTTCTCCCAAGAATTTGCACAATCCTTCCAACTTATTGAAAAGTAAACTCAAAAATAACCTCCTTACTTTCCAAGAAAAAAACATGATTCTTTCTCTCTCTGCTTAGCCTTCTCTTCAAAATTTTCTTGTGAGAAATGAATTGTGAGAGGGTCCCTTTTATAAACCCCTCAAAAAACTTGAAAAGCTACCTTAAAGACTGCAGGCTATAATTAGGTAGCTACCATGTTTTTGAAAAGATTCTTTGCCACTTGTCTATGTTTTTCCTCCCTTTTTTAGAATCTGCTAATTTGAGCACTTTGTCTTCATGGAGAAGTTTTTGACTCCTTAAAATTTTCCAATTTTTTGTTTTTTGATTTTATTTTTATTTTTTGAGGTTAATTAATTAAATATCAAATAAAATCAATATTTAGTTAATTTTGAATTTTGAAACATAAAATCAAAAAACACTTAAAGCAATTTCCATTTTCAAGGATTTTTAATTATTTTATTACTTTTATCAATTTTTTGTGTTTTAATTAAATATTAATAAAAAAAACCAATATTTAATTAAAATTAAAATTTTGAATCCAAAATTGATTTTTTCCTCGCTTCTTCTCTCCAAATTTCAAAAAAAAAAAAAATCTTTTCTCCATGCTTCGGAAATTTCAAGACCTTTCAAATTTTTAGAATTCTCCAAAATTCCATCGATTTGGATTGTGTTTTGAGTGATCTTTGACTTGAGTCAAGGATTTTCATTTTATTGCATTCCTTAATCACCTCCATTTTGTGCCTCGACCACACATTGGTGTGACTCATGGACTCCTCTTTGTTTAACAATCTAGGACTGAGTCTATTTAGCACTCTGAGCACATATCATGCTGAGTGAAGGATTTGTTATTCTTAGATAATCTACAACCATCTTCATTTTGTGCCCTGAGTGCACTTTGGTGTGGGTGAAGGATTTTCCTTCCTCTCACATTCCTCCACTACCCCTATTTTGCATCGTGAGCGCATATTGCATGGGGTCCCGGATTCCTATTTTTTCATTCTCCATGACCAGGTGAAAAGTGAGCTCTTAGTGCATTTTGGCATGGGTTAAGGATTTGTTCAGTTTAGAAATTCCTTCACTATTAGGATTTTATGCTTTGAGTGCATTTCAACATGGGTTGTGGATTTTGACCTCTTCAACATTCCTTGACCACCCCTATTTTGCGCCTTGAGCACATGTTGGGTGGGGTCCAGGATTTTCCTTTCTCCATTCTCTGTGACTCACTCCATATTGCACTGCATGCCCACTTTGGCATGTGTTGCAGATTTTCCCATTGAAGGATACTACAACTACTCCCCTTTTGCACCTTGAGCACACCTTGGATGACGTGAAGGACTTTCTTCTTTTCAACCTCCGTGACTATCTTTTCTTTGTGCTTTGAGCATACTTCACATGGAGTGAAGGATTCTTCATTTTGTTAACTATCTTCCATCTCCACTAACTCACACCCAAATCCCTTAGGCTTCCACCATGTACACAGAACTGTTGTTTCACTTGCTTTGATGTGTTTCAAGCTTCCTCATCCAGATCAAGAGGGGACATAGAGCTACAACCTAGAGCCTACTAAGACTGAATAGGGGCCGAGCAGGAGAAGGAAAAAAAATAGGGGTCCCATCCAGATGGGCAGTGTATGATAAACATCACAACATCTGGTGATTCCATGGGTGAAATTTTGAAGACATTTCAAGGATAAAAATTTACTTTGAACCCAAATTCCTTGGTTAACAAACTTATGCTATCACAAAGGGGGAGAATATAACCCAAAAGGGGAGAATAATCATACATTGGATCAAGACACTTTCATCCTTCAATTACTTATGTGTGTGCAAATGCATTAATTTCCACTCAACAAGACCACTCAGAAACCCTAAGATTGGCCATGGCAAGCTATATATTCTTCTTAACTCCAAAAGCATCCTGGACATTACCTCCCTGTCAATCAAGCATCCATAGCCCCAATGGAGTTGTCACTGTAAAGCCAAAGGAGATTGCTCCACTTCCAGCAAATTATACTTTTGAACACCTATGGAGACTTCTATGTATCCCCAAAAGCCAATTATTTCATCTTTGCTTTTATTTTCTCTTTTATCCTTTTCAATTGATATTGCATTTCTTTTTTTTCTTTTGGCTTGTGATAAATGAATCTCACTATGGGTTTAGGAATGACAATGGCACTGAAGCAAGATTTTAAAATTTTCACAAGCCATGAGCTCTCCTAAAGAAACTAAGATGGACTCGGAGAAATAGTTAGGTGTGAAAAATATAGCAATCTGAGAGTTCGAGTGTCAAGATACAATGCATGATTAACCTCCCGAGTCAAGTTTGTGTTCCAACCTAATGATGAACATAAGGAAGACAACCTTAGATCCTACGGATCTTCATAAAGAGTTATCTAGGAAATGAGACAAACAAGACTTGGTGAAATCTTCAAATGAAGTTTGAAATCACACAATGCCCCCCACACAAATGGGAACACCTAAACCTCCAAGACACTTGGTGAAAACCAAAACCAACCAAAATTGAAAGAAAACCAAAACCACTTGAACAAACAAAGCTCAGGGGAAAAGAAACCCTAAACTAACAACCTAAACTATAGGAAAACCAAAACAGCCTAAACTACAGAAATCCAAAATCCCACCAACGAGAAAGAAATGAAGGGAAAGGAAATAGGGGAAGAAAACCAAAATCCCCTCTAAGCTAGAAGAATACCAATGAAAGTAGGAAAAAAAAAGGAAAACCAAAATGAATGAATGCAAGGGGAAACCTAGACTAACTATGTACATGGTAGGCTTCTAGAAGGAAACCTAAGGGCAGAAATAATGCTTGAGGAATTGCCCATTGATAGGCAATGAGACTTCCCTTCCTGTTAGAGTTCTTAGCTTGAATTCATTATCTCCTAGTATATCTCAAAAATTTGAAAAGGCCCCATCCATAGATTATCAAACTTGTCATGATCTCCTCTCTTTTCATGGGCCTTATCCCAACAAAGTACAAAATCTAAAATTCAAAAATCCTTAACTCTAGCCATTCTGTCGAACCATCTCTTTACCACAGCTTCATGTTTTGCAAACTTTTCCAGTGCCTAATCTCTTTTCTCTTCCAGGAGTAGTAACTGTGTCAATCATGTGCATGCTAGGTCTTCTCCTTCCATGTATTCCTGCATAAACTGCAATGTTGGGATCCTCAACTAAATGGGAAAAATTGGATCTTGTCCATAAACCAAATGATAGGGAGATGTCCCTATAAAGCTCTTGATTCTTATTCTGTCTGCTCAAAGTGCAAATCTTAGCTGTGTATGCCAATGCTTGGGGATTTTGTCCAACAACTTCTTGATAGCACTTAGCAGATTCTTATTTGTTGACTCAACTAACCTATTTCCTTGAGGATAGTAATTTGATGAGAACTTTAGGGTAATTCCATAATCAAATGCCCAGTTTGAAAACTTCAAAGATTTAAATGTAGTACCATTGTCGCATACAAGAGCATGTGGGCATCCAAATCTCATGACAATATTTTCTTCAAGAAACTTGATGACAACCTCCATCATGCAATTCTTTAGTTCTTGAGGTTCCAACCAGCAAGTGCAATAATCAGTAGCAGCTAGGATGTAGCTATGTTGTCTAGAAGAGGGTGGATTAATTGGACCAATAAAGTCTAACCCCCACTTTGCAAAGGGTCTTACTTTGATAATAGGTTGCAAAGGCATTGCAGGATTTCTCTCATGTGTTGCCGCTACTTGACAAGTGTGATAGGTTTTTACATGTTCATAGAAATCTTTAAATAATGTGGACCAGTAATATCCTTCACTTGAAATCTAGTGGGCCATAGAGAGACTAATTCCATGACTGGTCCCATACTTGCTATGAAAATGTTCTAGGATCTACTTTGCTTCTTCTTTTCTGGCACATCTCATGGATTCCATCATGATTCTTTCTATATAGAACTACTCCTTGAAGCATAAATTATTGAATCTTCATTCTCAAGGCACACTTTTGGATAGAATTTAAGTGCATAGGAGACTTTTGATTCAGGAGGTAGTAAACAATGTCATCATACCATTCATCTGGGGATACTTCTTCCATCACATATTCTTGTTGAACCAATCTAGGACCAGTTGTTGCGATTGTTTGTGTCAAATCTTGTCCTTGCACTAGCTTCATAGGTTGTATCTCTATGTCATATCCTTGAATGATAGACATCCATTTTCCTCTTCTTTCTCGCAATTCATTTTGCATTAATAGTGTCTTCACTGCTACATCTCGGACAATTGCATAAACCTTACTTCTCAAAATATAATGTCAAAATTTCTTGATTGCCTTTACTAAAGAATAGGCTTCCTTCTCTATGTTTGGATATTTCAATTATGCATCCTCCAATGGCGAGCTCATAAAGGAAATAGGATGCCCATCTTTCTCCTCCATCTTCTAAGTAAGGATAGCTGCACAGGTATGCTCTAATAAAAAAGAATACATGTAGAATGGTCTAGTGTAATCTGGACTGATGAAAATAGGATCATCCATAATTGCTTTCTTTATCTCCTCAAAATCCCTTTTTGCTACAAGTGTCCAATCTATCCTCACACCCTTCTTTAACATGTCATTTAGTGGCTTAACTATTTCTGCAAATCCTGAGATGAACTTTCTTACAAAGTTGATTTTTCTGAAGAATGACTTTAACTCTTTCTGACTAGCTGGTAACCCCAACTTTGAAATTGCTTCAATGCACGTAGGATCAATTGAAATTCCACACTCTGAAATCACATGTCCCAACAACTTTCCTTCTATAACCATGAACATGCATTTCTTTGGGTTCAATGAAATTCCATATCTCCTACATCTCTAAAATATTCTCTTTAAATTAGTCATATGATCTCCTCTGTGTTGAGAAAACAAAGTGAGATCATCCATGTATATAATAATGCATTTACCGACCAAATCCTTGAAAGAATAGTCCATGGCTCTCTGAAAGGTGGCTCTGGCATTGATCAAACCTAAGGGCATTCTTTTGTATGCAAATGTGCCCCACTTAGTGGTGAATGTAGTTTTCAATCTATCTTCTTCTTCTACCATCACCTAGTTATACCCAGAATAACCATCTAAAAATGACAACATTTGGGATCCATTCACAACTTGTATAACTTCATCTAGTGATGGTACTAGATAATTGTCCTTTTCTAAAGCTCTGTTAAGATTGTGAAAATCCACACACAATCTTATTTCACCACTCTTTTTTCTAATAGGAACCAAGTTGGTGACCCACGTCGAGTGTCTAACTGGAAAAATTATTCTGGCAGAAAGCAATTTCTTTACTTCTTGATGGATTAGTAGCTCTAACAAGGGATTTATTGGTCTCTGCCTTTGCCAGAATGGTTTACTATTTGGCTTCAGTGGGATTGTGTGTGTGATGAGGGAGGTATCATAAGTCTTCAAATCTCTATATCCCCATGCAATCACATCTGGGAATTCTCTCATAAGCTTCAAAATATCTTCCTTTTCTCAAGGAGTACAAACTTTACCAATAAAAACATTCTTGACATTTTATTCATTTCCTAAGTTCACTTTTTCACATTCCCCTCCTTTAGTTGTCTAATACTTGAGAGCACTCAGTTTGTCTGAATCAAAAATTCTTTCTAGCTCAATCATCCCCTTAGAAATAGTATTTGTCCTCAAATTCATTATCTCATCTATTTCAAACTGAGCTTGTTGTGGTTCTCCCTCATCGATGAATTGTGCTTCAAAGACCCTTGAACTTGGCAGGAAATCAAGGATATGCTTATCATCTTTAAATACTTGGAAATTTGTTATGCTATCTGGAATAGATGGCACTGAAGTCAATTCAACTGTGAACTTCTTCACACAATCCATGGCTAATGGTTCCAAAGAACTTGCAGACTGAGCCAATGCATTTGCTACTAGATTACATGTCTGATTTATTCTTTTAATGTTAAAAGCATCAAAGCTTTCAACCAAATCCCAAAATTTATTGCGATACTGACCCAATCTTTTATCATGACATGCATATTGTTTTCGAACTTGTCCCACTACTATGTTTGAATCTCCACGCATGTACAATATTTTGGCACCTTTTTGGATAGCGAGGAGAAAACCAATAACTAATGATTCATACTCAGCCACATTATTCATGCAAGGAAACTACAATCTATGTGCTGCAAGATAGGCTTCCCTTGTTGGGCTAACAAGTTCAACACCAGCTCCACTTCCTTTCTTTGACTTCGACCCATCAAATGATAGAGTCCAAACTTGATCATCAGCTTGAGTATTGGAAGGTTCACCCTTTGATTCTTTGACTTGTTTCTCATGTTCTTCTTCAAAAAATTTCTTCTCATCTTTTTTAACTTCTTTATATTGTGGTTCTAAGGTGGCTACTTGACTTGGATATTCCACATTGACAACTTCAAATTTTTGTGCCACTGATACTTGTGGGACCATCTTTGAAACTTGTGCAACTACAGCTTTGCACATTATGCATGATATTTTAGAATGAAAAGCATTATGTATTCTACACCAATTAGGAAGTAACAGATTCTGAATATGAGCATCTTCTCCCAACTCAACTTCTTGTTTAACACTTTTCAAGACAAAATTCTTGAAATTTTCAAACATTCCTTCTGTCATTGATGGTTCTGAATTATCATTTGTTGGTGCCTCTGAAAACTTGGGCATCATGTCTGGGCATCCTCCTTGGTTGTAACCTTGTAACATCAAAATTTCCCCAGTTCTAGGTGCATAAGAGCCTAGACTTGTTTCCATGAATAGGATCTCATTATCTTCCCCATATTCAGTTATCAACAATCAGAGCTTTGGTGTACTCTCTATCCTTATCTGATTTGGAATTCCTCTCCAAGGAAGCCACATATGTGAAAAATCAGTCACTATGTATCCATTCAATTTCCTTGCCCAATCTCTTCTTAGAAGCATTCCATATCCTTCTAGAATGTCCATAACTAATATGTCGATACAACTCTAAACTTGTGGATCTGAAGCCAATTGCATATGAATATTATTTAGTTCTCCTATAACTGGAACTTCTATTTTATCTAACTGAGTCACCTTCTTATCTATTTTTAATGGGACTAATCCCAATTTTCTACATATGTCAAGGGGAATTACATTACTTGATGCTCCAGAGTCAATTAGATAGTTATGTAACATTTTTCCAAACATTTGGACTGACACAAGGAATGGGGTAGACTCTTCTTTTCCTTGGTAGAAAACCATGGGTTTTTGTGCTCTAGGGTTGAAATCTTCATTTTTTACATCCTATCAGGTGTTGCTCTTATTCTGAATAGCACTTGTCACTTGTTCTACAGGAGAAGTAGGATCTCTGGGTGTTTTTTCTCCTTGAAATGAAGGATCACTTTGAGAGATTCCTTCCTTAGAATAGTTTTGCACAATCCCAATGAAGCTTGAACTTTGTGAGACATTAGGTGCACTTTCTTGTACATCAACAACATTCATGTTTTGTGCAAAACTAGATTGATGATTGTTAGGGGGACCTCTAGGTGGTTATGAGGCATTCTACGAGATGATCTTTGCAGGTTCATCATTCAAACTTCCCAACAATGCATCCCTTATCTCAGGAATTTTCATTAGTTCGTATAGTGGTAGACTTACTTTTATCTTCTTGAATTCTTCCATTATGCAAGAGCTCACCCTCTTGAATTCCTCCCTAGGGGGATTTTCTTTCTACCCTTGTTCTTGATTTTTCTTTTGTCCTCCATTCTGTGTACTAGAATGCATCACAAGTTGCCATTTCTAATTTTTTGGAGCATTGGTCACAATAGACTAACCTCTTTCTTCTTGTGTACTACCCAGCTATCGATACTCAAATGAATCCTTGAGGGGACTTGCAGTATTATTGGCATTGGGATGTGGAGGAGTTGTAAAGTTGTTTGGAGGAGTTGACATTGTCAATGGCTCATGATTTCTATAATTTCTCTAATAAGTCCTTAATGGACCATTTCCAGAGGTCTATTGAAAAGCTTGAACTTCACTTAATCCTTCTACTAGGACACTATTATAAAGTGGAGGGAAAATAAATCCATCCTTATGCAGTGGCTCATTTGGGGAAACAGGTGGAGGTTGATTCTTTGGTGGAACTTGACATCGTGGCACCTCCACAGGACTGTTTGCTGATGCAGGTGGGAATTTTTTATTAGTTTGTATAGGCATGTAATCCTAAGGATCGGGAGGTGGAAACTTGAAATCATTAAAGACCAATGCCTGGTCATATTTGGGAGTAGGCACTAACTCATATCCTATAGGTGGAGGATTTTCAGGTGCAGTAGTGTTTCTTACTTATCCTTTGAAGATATTAGCTACTCTTTGAAAATCTTGGCATTGTAACTTAGAATGTTGATTAGTTTCATGCAGTCTACACCATCCAGACAATGTTGCTTCTACTAGGAAGACTTTCTCAGCAGGTCAGCTTTTAGAAGCTGGTGGATTGTCCAATGGTGAAGGAACTCTGCCATTGTTTGGATTTGTATTCCTTGACCTTTTATGGTACCCTTGATTGTTATTTTGATACCCATAACTATTTTCTTGATAACCTTGATTATTGTTCTAGTATCCTTGATTAGAATCTTGATGATTCTCATTGTGAACTGGAGGATTTCCTTGATACCCTTGGTTATTTCCTTGATGAGACTGATAATTCCTTTGAGAATTTTGCAACTGATTATTCTAATTTCTGAGGTAAGTAACCTCAGTAGATAACTTCTTGACTTGGTCTATTAAGTCTTTCATTTCATCTCATTGTTCCAGATTCCTTGTGGAAGTGGTCATATTCTGAAGATAGATCAGTTGTGCAAGTGCTGCATGAGATATCGGAGCTCCTGGATGCAACACAAGCTAATTAGAAGGAGTAGGAACAAGATTGAAAGAAAGAGCATAGTTCAACATCCCTTAATTCAATGTATTAGAATTTCCAAAATAACCAAGTGCTCCAACAGTAGTTGTTGGTGACTGTAGACTAATCTTCTCAGCCTCAGCATATGCTTGGATTAAATTGCCAAGGGCCGGATGGGTCTTCTGGACGAACATAGAAGTGAAACAATCTAGGGATGCATAGTAGATAGGCCTTGTTGCATCATCATTTATGTGGAAAGGATCAGGCAATTGAGAATAGGCCTTCTAAAATCTATTGTTGAAAGCCCCAATAGGTTCACGCTCTGGTCTTCTTATCTCAATGAATTGCCTATACAATTCATTTGGGGTGATAGGTAATCTGAACTTCCCCAAGAATGCATCCTTCAGCTCTTGCCATGTTTGGATTGAATTCATGGGTAAATTAATATACCAATCAAATGCTTCTTCCTCCAATGAATATGGGAACAATCAACATGCCACATCTTCATCTTGAATATTTCTATTCTGTAGAGCATCTTCAAAAATCTTCACATGTTCATCAGCAGTGCGGTTAACATTATTTACAAAGAACTTAGAGAAAAAATGCTCAGGATTCTTTGGCATATGATTGTAAGGAGCAAATGTTGCAAGAGGTGATGCATTCTATGGTCACCATTGTTGTGCCATTACTAGAACTTTTTTTTGGGCAACTGGAGGTACAATGGCTTGTATAGGTATATGTACTATCAACTCTTGAATTTGTGTACCTCCTTGTTGAAATCCTTGAGTGGTCCCTTGTGTCTGACGTTGTTGAGGTGGAGTTTGAAATTGTCTCATAAGATCAGTTACACTTGGTGAGTTTTGACTTTTAGATGCTTCTTTCTTGCCTCGCCTAGGCTTTGGATCAAAATGTAGTTCTTCTAGTTCTTTTGCTCCCAGAGTGGATCTCAAGATTCTTCGGTGGACCTTAGGCAAGAATGAATTAATGCGCTCTAGTATGTGAAATCTACTTTAATTCCTTCTTACAAGGGCTAGAGGTTGTTGATTCCTTTGCATGACCAATGCTCTTTGAACAACTACTTCAATTCTTTGAGCCTTTTCTTCTTCTTCTAACACAAAGCTCAATCACATATATTCAGCTGCAATTTTCTTAACTCTCTAGGTGAGTGAGTTCAATCCTGCGATGATGTCTTCTTGGTCATCTCCAAATCCAAGATTTGGCTACAGAACTGGTACAATCTCTCTATGTGGAAGCACCATATATATTCATGACATGCAAAATTATGTCTTGCAGTGTAGGCCCTCCTTCTAGCGCTAGTTTCTATTGATGGGACGATGATGGAGGGTTTGCACATCACCAATAGTCAAATTTTCTAACTTGTTCCAAAAATGATTTCAATTTTGACCTCCTTCTAGCGCCAGTTTTTGTTAATGCATGTTTTATGACTCACCAAATAGTAGAACAAAATACCAAGATATATTATCCTCTCTTAAACAATGTACTACGTATGCTAAGATTGTAAAAATATCATATGATAACTCCAAGGTTCCTCGACTTGTGGATGTGCTTGATGTTGATGTGATTTGCTGATGATCACAAGGGGCCTCATGTTTTCAATCCTTTATGTCATGATGAATATGGGTACTATAAAAAGATTTTCAATTAAGTAGTAATTTTGGGTTTTTCACCAGATATGCAAAAATTAAAAGGGTTTAGGGTTCAGAGATTCTAATCTAATCTTAAGGGTATTGATAGCCAAGGAAAGTACACTGATGGATTTGTTCCTTAATTACCAAGTCAAGCTACAACTACATGTGGACTGGTGCAATCTTCAAGTGTTTGTATGAATGATTGAATTTAAGCACGTGGATAAGGGGTTTAGGTTAACTTTACATGATGATTTAGAATCACTAAAACATCAAAAGTATGAACCATGGGAACTCATCAAAAATTTATTATATTCTCCAAAAACAATCAAAACACTTCATCCACTAACCTTAATCTAATTGAGAGAATAATGAAACCAAGCAAGCATTAAGACACATCAAATGATCACCACACTTCAATGAAAATTCTATTGTCTCAATAGCTCATAAGAAACAATCTCAAAATTCACTCCCTACAAATGAGAATAAGAGGCCTTTATATAGGTCTTCAAAAAAAATGAAAGGCCCAGATCAAAACAATAATCGATGGCCCAAATTTTGCCACCTCAACCCCAATTAGGGTTAGTGCACAAAAAGGAATCTACATCAATGCATAAAGAATCCACTACTATAGTGGGTAATAAATGCCCACTATGCATGCACACTCAGAAGGAAGGTGGAGTGCAATAAATTACTGCTACATGCTCCCATAATGCATTAAATGTGCCTGTTGTCCTATCTTTGACTTCTTTGCTTGAATGCCTGGAATCTATCTAGCACTATTTATAATTCTTCCATGATAACATTGGGTGTCGACTCTTGCTTGAATTCCAAGGCAACCATTGCTCGCTCAGACTTCTTCAAAATATCATCCCAATTTGGTGCCAAGTCATGAGTGGAATGCATATCATTTGAGAATATGGAAAGGTTCTCATAATCATCCTTCATCAAAAAGATCAACTGAAAGGACACCTCCAACTTTCTCTTCAGGTTGCCTAGAGTTATCTCTTCTTCAGTGAGCGTTTGTGATAAAAGTGAGGCAACATTATTGGAAACCTCTTGCCGGATATTATCATCCACTTCCTTCAGTCGACTGGATTCCTTAATGAAATACTCAAACATTTCCTTGGCCAACAACACTACTCCATACCATCTAGAAAAGTCATAGGCTTCACCCTCTCTAACTACCCCGCCATCAATTAGTTCCTCACTAGGTGTCTCCATCAGCTCGTGCAACTCTGTGATTACCTCATCTTTGTAGATGTGTTCATCCTCCCAAGATCCCTCCATACATTGAATTTGAGAAAGAATGGAAAGTTCTTTCTTATGTATCATCACCAAATCCTTAGCATGTTTATAGGCCTCATTCTGGATGCCATCCATCCAAACCTCTGCTCCTTGTGCAATCCACCTAATTCTATCTATTCCTTCAAAAAACTCAGTAGGGACAACTGGAGGAATGAATAATGGATATTTCTCACTAACTGGATGCGACAGGCTGCTTATGTAATCACATAGGGCTTTAATTTCACCTTTCTACTTTTGATACTTGTCCTCAAGCTTCTTCATTTTTTCCTTCATGGCTTGTGTGGAGTCATCAAAATCCTCCATGACTTTTGCCTTACGTGCATGACCTAAGTCATCTTTAGTTACATTATATTGTTCATGAGCAATCTGATCCTTTGCTTTATCTACCATTGGTGTTGCAACTTGTAGGATCCTGGCTCTAGATTCTCCTTGGATAATCTTTGTGAACCTCTTTTTCTTTCTCTTTTCATCTGATTGGTTGGCTCGATCCAAAATTTCCTTCAATTCAGCCACTGGGTCAATCTCCTTTTCCTGGCTCCTTTGAATCCTCTGTCTTAGCCATTCTAGAACATCTGTCTCCTAATCTTTTTGCACTGCCAAATGTTCTTGTCTTTGGACTATCCTAATATCAATTTCTTCCTCAGCCCTTGGACTTTCCCTCATTTCCATAGGTGCTACAACTTCCATTGTAGGTGGTCCTTCCTCTGCTGTAGGGACCTCTGTCACTATTTTTGGAACTTCCTCTTCCATCATTTCTCTTTCTAGCAGCGTGTTGAGACTCCCCTTAGTGGTGATATCCTAATCTCTACCCCCTCTTTGTGGAAACCCTTCACTAGCATTGATACTCAGTCTATCATGAACTAACCTATTTACGCGGTCTCACTGCATCATTCTCTTGGTGATATCTATTTCTGCCCTGGTGAAAGTTCCAATTTCTTTCATACTATGAGTCCAACTAGGCGAGGATGGCACATCCATAGACCTCTATCTTTTCTATTGTGGTTCATCATTATGGAGGTCTAGTTTCCTTTTTTCTTGTATTTCCTAAGAAACACCCTTATCTTTTCTGAGTTCTTTACTACCTGATGGAATTTTTCCCTCTTCCATTACTCTTCCTTGTGGCTACCTCGGTCTTTCATCCCTTAGTGTTTGATGAACCATCAGCTGGTATGTCCATTGTTCCTTTGGTATGGACACCTAGCTCAATTGCCTCCCAATCCAGTACCTCGTGAAATCCAAGACTGGTCGAGACAAAGCGTCAAGGTCTAGAACTTCTTTCCTTGACCAATCGTAGGCACTAATTTCTCTCTTCTCAGGGCAGTATCCTTTTTGGACCACATTTAATCCTTCTCTCTGGTTAGATTTAGTGGAAACTTGGAATGCATTCTTTTTTTTACTTCGTGCTCATCTGCAGCATTTGCCCAAAAATCTTCAAGATGTGCCATATGCTGATATTTGATCCCAGCCACTGATCATATCTTGTTGTAAGGATCAAACTTTAACCTTTCTATATATAGGGGAAGATGAAAGAATGACAATTCCTCATGAGATTTCTCTGCTACCTTCAGACATGGACACAATTCAGCTTCATCCTTGCCTATGGAAATTGGAAAATCAAGTCCCAATTTCTTCTTTCCTTTCTAAATCTTGTCGTAGATGGTTAGTTTTCGGGTGATCTCTAGCAGGATAATTTTATCTATCGGCTACCTAGGAAGCTTGTATGGTTTCCTTGAGAATCCTTTAAGTCTAATGTAGGAAAAAGTAGAAAACTAAATGAACCATGCCCCGTATTCCTCCACCAATTTTATGGCTTCCTCTGATAATCTCACATGCAGCTTCTTTTGTAAAGTTTGCACAATACACATTACAAATGCATCGTTGACTTAGACATAATCATCAATTGCATGTAGATGCAACTGAGGATAGCAATCATATACTTTCAACCATTGAGTTCCACTCCTGATTGCTCCCTTGCATCTCAATCCTTCATATCTTGTCACCCATGCCAACATGTAGATGAGGTAGGAACTCATGTAGAATTTATTTTTTTGCTCCAAGCTTTCTAGTTGCTCACTCAGGTTGTCACTGATCAACCCTGCCCAATCCACATGATTATTCTCTTCCACTACCTGCTTGATAAAGTATCCCATCCAACTCTCAAAGAGATAAGACTGAGGTAGGCCAAAAATCCTACTCAACATCATTATCATGTCGCTATACTCACAGTGGAAATCTAGCCATACTAGCTCTTTTGGTAGCTTGGAAAAATGAGATCTGTTCTTTCTTAGCCACATGTTATTAATTATCTCTTCACAATACTGAACTCTGGTAGTGAAGAATCTTTCTGCTTGGTCCTTAGTTTTCATCACCAATCTTCAAGAAGAAGGAATCCTGAAGGCTTCTAAAATTGCTAGTGGAGAAAGGTTTGCAAACAAGTTTCCATCGGTATCCTTGATTGTTCTATCTCTCACATGGTAGTGTCTTGCACACTACATGATCAATTTAGGATGTTGGAAGGTAGAAGGGAATCCTGCTGCAGCTACCATGCCACTATTTACAATTCAGCTGGCTAGGTGTGTCGGATGATGTTCTTTATAACCAAACATCCTCCTATGGAATTCATTCAGGTCCAGTCCTCCAAGGTTGGTATCACTAACTTCTGACAATTTTGACATGATCCAAGACTCAGGATAAAATCTACTTTGGTCATTCTTTATCAACTACCTCCTGGTCATATTTGTTCCTCTAGGTTCTACCATCTCACTCTCCTACAAAATAGAAAATAAACATACATAAGAGCATGCAGGAAAACATAAACTAAAATAAATTTATCCAAAGAAGAAGATTTTAGAAATTTGAAGTTCTTGGATTTTTCCTTGGAATAGGAAATTTCCTTCTCCCGAGAATTTGCACAATCCTTCCAACTTACTGAAAAGAAAACTCAAAAATAACCTCATCACTTTCCAAGAAAAAAACATGATTCTTTCTCTCTCTACTTAGCCTACTCTTCAAAATTTGCTTGTGAGAAATGAATTATGAGAGGGTCCCTTTTATAAACCCCTCAAAAAACTTGAAAAGCTACTTTAAAGACTGTAAACTATAATTAGGTAGCTGCCATGTTTTTGAAAAGATTCTTTGCCACTTGTTTGTGTTTTTCCTCGCTTTTTTAGAATCTGCTAATTTGAGCACTTTGTCTTCATGGAGAAGTTTTCGACTCAAAATTTCCCAATTTTTTGATTTTTGATTTTATTTTTATTTTTTGAGGTTAATTAATTAAATATCAAATAAAATCAATATTTAATGAATTTTGAAACATAAAATCAAAAAACACTTAAAGCAATTTCCATTTTCAAGGATTTTCAATTATTTTATTGCTTTTATCAATTTTTTATGTTTTAATTAAATATTAATAAAAAAGCCAATATTTAATTAAAATTAAAATTTTGAATCCAAAATCAATTTTTTCCTCACTTCTTCTCTCTAAATTTTTTTTTTAAAAAAAAATCTCATCTCCATGCTTCGGAAATTTCAAGACCTTTCAAATTTTTAGAATTCTCCAAAGTTCCATCGATTTGGATTGTGTTTTGAGTGATCTTTGACTTGAGTTAAGGATTTTCATTTTATTGCATTCCTTGATCACCTCCATTTTGTGCCTTGACCACATATTGCATGACTCATGGACTCCTCTTTGTTTAACAATCTGGGATTGAATCTATTTAGCACTCTGAGCGCATATCATGTTGAGTGAAGGATTTTTTATTCTCAAACAATCCATGACCATCTTCATTTTGTTCCCTGAGCGCACTTTGGATTGGGTGAAGGATTTTCCTTCCTCTCAAATTCCTCCACTACGCTTGTTTTGTGCCATGAGTGCATATTGCATAGGGTCTCGGATTCCTATTTTTTCATTCTCCGTGACCAGGTGAAAAGTACGCTCTTAGCGCATTTTGGCATGGGTTAAGGATTTGTTCATTTTAGAAATTCCTTCACTGTTATGATTTTGTGCTTTGAGCGCATTTCAACATTGGTTGTGGATTTTGACCTCTTCAACATTCCTTAACCACCCCTATTTTGCACCTTGAGCGCATGTTCGGTGGGGTCCGGGATTTTCCTTTCTCCATTCTCCGTGAGTCACTCCATATTGTGCTGCATGCCCACTTTGGCATGTGTTGGGTATTTTCCCATTGGAGGATTCTGCAACTACTCCACTATTGTGCCTTGAGTGCACCTTGGATGAGGTGAAGGACTTTCTTCTTTTCAACCTCCGTGACTATCTTTGCTTTGTGCTCTAAGCATACTTCACATGGAGTCAAGGATTCTTCATTTTGTTAACTATCTTCCATCTCCACTAACTCATGCCCAAATCCCTTAGGCTTCCACCATGTACATAGAACTGTTGTTTCACTTGCTTTGATGTGTTTCAAGCTTCCTCATCCAGATCAAGATGGGACACAGAGCTATAGCCTAGAGCCTACTGAGACGGAATAGGGGCCAAGTAGGAGAAGGAAAAAAAATAGGGGTCCCATGCAGATGTTTTGTGTGTGATAAACATCACGATAGGTAAATATGTATTTTTTGCAAAGCTTTATGTTATGTAAAGCCGACTATAAAGTTATTATTCCTAATAACTTGTATAAATGTAAGGCATATGAAATGCGAAGAGATATGATATATTGTAATGAGATAGATGATATAGAAAAAGATATTGATGCAAAGTTTTGAAAGATAAGAAAGCAGTATAAGGTTATGTACCTTACCCTTTTTGTAATCAATAATCATTGTACATTAATTGTTTGGGCAATGGGCTCATCTTGTAATCATTTTTAATCAGTACTACCAACTCTTAGCAGGGTTGAGGCTTCTAACAAGGCCTATAGTCCCTTAATAAGGATTGAGACAATATATGCATGTAATAGGATCCTAACAGGGTCAACATCCTTAATAAGATACTTTTTATTAGTGGATCTTTGTGGGTACCATCACCACCGGGGTTTTCCCTTGTCTAGGGTTTCCTTGAGAACAAATAATGTGTTATGAGTTTATTTTCTTTATTGCTATGCATGTTATTTAGTTTATTATGTTATGCATGTATTAAGATAATCTATTATATCCATAATTAGATTAAAGCCAAAGTCTGTAGAATACTAATTCAGCCCCCCCACTCTTAGTATTCCCTATTTCTAACAATTGGTATCAAATCTTAGTTACTCAGAAAAAAATTATTCAAAGAAAGCCTAGTAGCTTGAGTAAGATCTGTATGGATATGGATCAATTATAGAAGAATCTTGAAGAATCTCTTGAATGGATTGATTTACTTACTGAAGAAAGAGATACTCTGAAAGGAAAATATGATGATGCAAAGAACCTCATTGAAAAGATCAAGAATAAGCTGGAGGAACTAAAATTAGAAAAAAATCTACAATTCAAGTTGAAGATTGTGATGATAATCTGGAAAAAGAAAATGAGATCCTTAAACATGAACTAAAGATAGTAAATCTGAAGTTGAGTTTGAAAGATGGAAATAGAAAGAATGAAGCAAATCTAAATTTTGAGAATGAAAATCTGAAATCTGAGAGAGAAGATCTGAAATCTAAACTTTTTAAAGTGACATCTGAACTTGAGAAAACCAAATTGTAGTATGCTAAACTTGAAAAGTATAATACTATTGTGAAAGGTGAATTGACTTAGTCTAAGCAACAACTTGAGAAACTATATTCTACTAGTGAGAAGATTGATGAATAAATGTCTTATCAAAAGCCATTCTATGAGAAAATTGGTCTTGGATTTAACTCATCTAAAGTGAGTGAAGAAAGAAAGGAACCAAATCTACAAGTTTCTGAATAAATAGAAGAAAAAAAATTTGATGAAGTTGACAAATTTGAAGATACACCTAAACAAGAAGAACCACCTAAACAAGAAGAATCACCTAAAGGTATGCAAAGATAATTTAAAGGTAGATGTTTTGCATGCAATACTTTTTCTCATATGAAGAAAGATTATACAGGTAAGCAAATTTAAACCTCTTAATGGTTATTATTATAATTGTCATGGTTTTGGACATAGAACTATTGAATGTAGGAAGCCTAAATTTAATGAGAATAATAATATTAGTAGAATGTTTAGAGATACTAACCATGCAGATAAGAAACCTACTAAAGATTTGAAAAGAAGAAATGCAGTGGTATCTTATAGATGCAACAAGGTTGGACACATTGCCAGGAATTGGAGATCACAAATCAACCAGACTGGACCAAGATATAGAAATAATGGAGTAATTTGTCAGATATGCAACAAATTTGGTCATACAACAAGGTTTTGTAGGATGAATAACATGAGAAACCCTAACCCTAGAAGTCATGCAAGGAGAAATGAAAATGCAAGCAACAGTCATGTAGGTTGCTGTAGTAGTTCAGAAGAAGTGAACTTAATTAAAGCCACAAATCAAGGAGACACATTCAACATTGAAGGTAATCAGAAAGGTGAAGTATCTAATGGTAAGAGGGAATCTCTACCTAACCCATCTCAAAGTACTTAATTCATGAAAAATGCAGTAGAATAGGAACTTAGGATAGTGTAGAAGTTAGTATAGGATGAATTGAGTCTTGCGCAGTTAATGCAAGGTAGTATATGATGTAGTGATACTATGGTTAAGAGCACATAAGATAATATGATGTTATGGGAGATCACAAGAAGATTTAAGTTTTGCAGGTAAGTAGGAACAACTTTTTGGAAAGAAGTGGCAAAAGAATTGAATGCGATGTCAGAATCTAATAAGATTGAAAGGTTAAAAGGTTATGATTGGTATTATTTGATCATTAAAGTGAATACAAGTGTTAAGGAGATCAAAGGAGCAGTGATTGGAAGTAGTTTGCAAGGATTTGGTGAAGGAATTTTGTGTCGGATCTATGCAAACCCTAAATCATGGAATTGAGGTATTTTACTAAGAAAATCTATCTATTAGTTAGAGAATTTTTAGAAGATATGGATGTTTCATTGATTCACAATGTAAGAGATTAGATTAGACCTAAGACTAAAAGGGAACCGGTAGAACCCTTGGAAGAAGACACTAAATTGGCTTTATCATTCGTACCAGATGGAGTTCTACATTTAGGGAATGTTAGAAGCTATTTGGGATGTAAACTTGAAACCCTCAGTGATTGTGATTTTACTAAGGAATATGAGAAACTTTACAATTAGGATATGTCATTTAGAGTAGGGTTTGAACATTTGAAGGATAATGAAATCATAAGGTAGTCTTTACAGTATGAATTTGATGATGAAGAATGCACTAAGATAATTATGAGTAGAATACATAATGGAAAGCTTTGGTTAGATGACAGAGTGATAGACATTACAACAGACCTAATTCATGAAGTGACTAGTTTGTCTAAATATGGATTCATGTCATTTAATGAAAAGAATGTGAAGAAAATTGTATTAGAAAACACTAAATCATCTTACAATGGAAAAGGTATAGTGATTAGCAAGATACAACAGGATGATGTTAGGTATTTGTGTAGGATCCTTACAGCTAAATTTTGTGCTAATTCAAGAGAAGATGAGATGGAAACTAGAATGATTCATGCAACCTATTTGATGTGTGTTGACAAGATACAAGTAGACATGTGTGAAATCTTGAGAATTTAGTTATTTGAGAGCTTGAAGATAAAGACTAAGAACTCCTATTTTATATTCTCATCATTGATCACTTATATGTTTTTTCATTTCTTAAGAACATTTCCATTTACAATTGGTGATGATTGGAATGATGGTAAGACCACAATGGAAAGGATAAACACAATATTCAAGAGACATCTTATTGACAAGGTCAATGAGAGTGCAATTTTAGTAATTAAAACATTTCAAAATTTGATGAAAATAAGATCAAGAATCGCTCAATCAATTGTTTAAAAGTATAAGAATGAGATATGTTTTATGGTTGACACTAACTTTACATTTATTGAAGCAGTTGAACCTAGAGTAGAATTTATCGACCCTCTTGGCTATGAAATTTCTCAAACTAAAGTAGAAGAATATGTGAACAGATTTCCTAAGATCAAGTTGGATATACACAATAATAGATTTGGGACTTTTGAGGAGAGCTTCAACTCCGGAAAGTCTATTCAGGAAGAAAAATAGTCAAAGAAAAGAGTAGAAAGTACAATTAAGAAGATTCTAAAGGACACATGATTGATAGAACAAGAGCTTATGATTGCAAAGAATATAGTGGTAGCTATTAGAGACATTGGACAAAAGGAAGTTTTGTGTGTTCCACCCCTATCAGTGGTTGAAACTGGAAATTTGAAGCATAAAGAGAAATTAGAGCAAGAAGAACAAGAAGTTATGAAATATACAATAGCATCTTCAACTCCACCAAGGAAAAGAATGAAAGAAATAGCTACTGGACTAGGTAAGTGATAGAAGAAAATAGTGCCACTAGTATAAAGGAAAATAGTAGAGATAAAAGATGATGAAGATATTCAAGGGAAAAAGAAGACATGGAAACCAAAGATTGAGAAGGTAAATGAATAGATTATTCATGATGGAGATTTTTATAAGATGAACAAGTACTATGATCTTTATAACTATTCACAAAGATTGAATTTGGAGAACTCAGTTGTGACACATATGTCCTAGTAGATAAAAAAGTTTGACTCAATTCAAGGTAAGATACCTGATGATTTTTTTGAGAAGCTAGTTAACAGGAAAAAGAGAGCAACTGAAGAAGATAATAAAATTAGAGAAAATCTTGTGATGTCAAAGATGAAGATCACTTTAAAGAAATAATGAAATAACTTGGAACCCATTTGAGAACAAAGAAAAGAACCATTTAGATAATGGGAGGAAACTATAAAGAGATAAACAAATAAATAGAGGAAGCAATAGTAAAGGTAATGTCATCTAGTATTGAAAAACACTCTAGTGCAGTAGAGTTAGTAGAATAGGCAAAGGAAGGTGAGAATCAGAAGAGTCCCTCTCCACCATCAATTAACTTTGAAGATAAGTCAATGCATGTGGAAGGAACTAACATCACATTGGACAGTGATGATAATCTTTTTCAAAATCTTGAAAACATTGTTGACAATTTATCTCTAGAAGAATAGGACAAATCTAATGTAGAAGGAAAGAAAGAATCAAGAAAAGAGGAAGAAAAGAAAATAGAGAATCAAGCAAAGAAAAAAATTCAAGGATAGAAAGAAGTCCCTAACAAAGAAAAAATCATTCTTACACCTAAGATTGCAAAGAAATCTCAGATTGGAACAATATTTGAAACTTTTTGGAAAGAGGTTGATGATGATGATCAAATGGAATTGATCACATCCCTGAACAAAATAATTGGAAAGAACAAGAAGGTGAAGAGCCTTGAAGGATCTTTTCTAGAAATAACAAAGAAGTTACAAAGTGTTGTGACTAACCAGATAGCAGAAGAAGACCCACTGGAAAGAGCTAAGAGAGTTATGAATGCATTTGATAATGAGTTCACTAACTTATTAGATATGGCTAAAGTGAAGGTTCAGGTAGCCTATGAGGCCAAAATGTTACATGATACAAGTCATAATATCAGAAATGATATTAACAATTTTGATATTTGTATAAAAGAATTGAGAAGGAATATGGACAGAGGTAAAACTTTGTACATTTAGTGTACAAAATTTTAAAACCATGTATCTAAAGTAATTGAGAAGATTAAGGCTAAAGAAGAATAAATTCAGTTAGAGACAAATCTTTTAGTTAGACCTAATGTGAAGATATTGGATATTGAGAAAAGAATCAGCAAAGTAAATGATGAAATAATGATTCTCAATGATGAAAAGGACAAGAAATTGAAAAGATTCACTCTTCTAAGAGAGCACATTTCAATAAAGATAAACATTGTTGAAGGATAGTTGGAAGAATGTCATGCATCTAAGACATCTTTCAAGAAGTTTAGTTTTGCAAACCTTCAAGCATGTGAGATCACATCTTATGGATTGTGTGCACTACTTAGTGTTGTAGATTCCATTAAGAAGGGATGGGAGAAGTATATAGAGAGCATTAAAGTAAATTTTGTAGATTGTGTTGCAAGCCTACCGGCTCTGCAATACTGAATCAAGGTATAAAGTTTTTGGCACCCTTTGTTTTGTCATTGTTATCAAAGGGGGAGAGATATATAGTAGAAAATTGGTGTATGTATGATAAGGAATTATATTATTAGGGGGATTATAGAATATAGATAAGATTTATGGAGTTATAAGGACATTGAGTATATTTTTTGTTATGGCCACAATTTTGAGTTTTGAAGTTTTTAGACTTAGCCAATTTTCTCATATGTTGCCACCAATGACAAAGGGGGAGATTGTTGGAAATTTGGTTGAGTTAGATATCTAGATGTTTTCATTATGCAAACATATGATCCACTTGAAGATAGCATATGACAGAGAGAAAGTATGACAAAGTGCAAAGCAAAATTGTCTAAGTATGTGAAGTATTTTCCTAGGATACCAGGAGACAATTTTGATTGGAGATGTCAATTGGAGTAAGTTTAGTGCTTGGGCACTTGAATATAGATACTATGATGACTATTGAAGACTCACCTAAGAGTGCAAGTCTATAGGATATGTACAAAAGAAGTTATGGCAGTTTTACCAAAGACAGTGTTGAGCCGACATGACATAATATGAAGACAAAATTGGTAAAGAGTTAAGGGATTATTTTGTTTATCAAAATAATGTCTTAATAATATAAAGGGACAACATCCTAGATGTTAACCCTTGGGTAAATATGTATTTTTTGTAAAGCTTTATGTTATGTAAAGCTGACTGTAAAAGTTATTATTCCTAATAACTTGTATAAATGTAAGGCATATGAAATGCGAAGAGATGTGATATATTGTAATGAGATAGAGGATATAGAGAAAGATATTGATACAAAGTTGTGAAAGATAAGAAAGAAGTATAAGGTTATGTACCTTACCCTTTTTGTAATCAGTAATCATTGTACATTAATTGTTTGGGTAGTGGGATCATCTTGTAATCATTTGTAATTAGTACTACCAACTCTTAGTATGATTGAGGCTTCTAACAAGGCCTATAGTCCCTTAATCAGGACTGAGACACTATATGCATGTAGCAAGCCCCTAACATGATACTTTTGATTAGTGGATCTTTATGGGTACTATTGGTTTTTCCCTTTGATCTTCAACTTGAAGATTTATACTTTGATGGATAACTTTAATGATACTTTGACTCTATCACCACTCCAAAGTCTACAAGGAAGAGGGCCAATTAACAAGGATCAATAATGAGATCCTCCTACACTTTGAGCTTTAATGCTTAGGCTGGTGTACCCTTGACTCACTTCTCCAAAGGAGTCTCAAAATAATATACAACTATGTCCTTTACTACTGACTAAAAGATATTATCATTTAAATTTGGGTGTATGTGGTTGATGACAATGAAATGCCTCCAAAGAATGGACCAGAGCCTTAACCTAGGGCAAAGAGTCACCCAATTACACACATCAGTTGAAGATCTTAAATCAAACACTCTTGGGCTCAGGATAAGTGCTTTGCCTATTACCCCTCTCCCTCAAACACTAGGACATCAAATTCTCATTTGGTTGTAAACTCACTGAAATCACCTAGAAGACTTTAATCCTAACTTTGTTAGGAACTCAGAGATGACTTCACAATACTCTTTGTTTACCATATGCTAATACACTTTGTGACACTAACATATATGAGCTCAGAACCAAAACAAGAAGACATACACACATGTAAGATTGGAACTCAATAGCATTCTCATTAACATATTTAGGATCAATACACAATCAAAGAAACACAAAGATAGGAAACAAACCCAAAATCTAGCTCCTCTTTCCTCAAATGTTCATACAATCACAACCACTAGAATTGACCGAAATTCATAATAGAACCTCAGGACCAAACCCTTAATCTATCAAAAAACTAACTACTTAAACCCCTAGTCACCTTGGAATCCTCAAAGAGGATGTGTCAAGCTTTGGGCGACTAGGGTTAGGGTTTCAACTACCCAATCAATCAAAAATACAAAAAAAGTTATTGCAAGGGAAGAAACATAGGCAACCTGGAGAAAATGAATCTTAGACAGATCTGCCATCATCAAAATCTATGAGAATAGTACAGAACACCAAGGAATTGCCATGAAAACTAGTCAAATTGGCTACCTACAAACACACCTCGAGCACAAAACCACACCTCTCCTGGTACAAAAACATCATTCCACTGACCAGAGAGACCCTCATATCAGTTGGCAACAACCAGTACCACCAAACCAATCGAAATCAACTGCTAGAACAATAAATTTTGGTACTTCCTATCACTGGAAACCCTCTACAAATTTGAATTTGTAATACAATGGTCATTTCGATGGCACCATTAGCATATCAGTAGTCAACATTTAAATTTAGGTCAACTTTAAGTCCTGACCATCAGATCCTCCCCTTTTTGCGGGCTTCATGATTTATCTTTTAAAAGGACCCCATTCAAATTTAGCGAACTGGTGACTAAAGACATTTTCCAATTTGTAGAATACTTTATCTCTCTGCCATTTAGTTTAGTAGTTATGCAAACACCTATTCACCAAATCACCAGTCAATTTGGAGCACCGCCACTTTTCTTTATGAACAAGCGAAGCTTTTTGAATTCTAGCGGGCCACTAAACACTTGTCAGAACTGCCAAACCTTAGACCTCATCTAGGCCCACTTTATGCAACTTGTCACTATACCACTTGCTATATCTGCATGGTCACCACTGACATAGGACCCACAGAAAACAAGCCCTCAAATTAGATGGTGGGTGCAAGATCTCATGGCTCTGACACCACCCATGAGATCATGCGCCAGCCATTGATTTTGCCACACTGTCAACCCCACCTTTGAAAGATTTGGGCCCACTAACAAATCCTAATCACCTTCCTTCTCAGCCAATTAGAACAATGCAAGTCATCACCACATGTCAGAGGACACACCCTCATCAGCCGTCTGAGAAAAAGTAGAATTGATGGCTGGCATAAGATCTCATGGCTCTGACAACTTCCATGAGAACTTACACCAACCATAGATCTTCTGTAGATATTAGGTCCCACTGATAGATATGCTAGCAACTAGGGCCCACTGACACATCCAAGTCAAATTCCAAATCAATAGATGGTGCATGATCTCAAAGGGGAAGAATATTCCTTAAGATCATGCGCCGACCATAGATTTAAAAGGCTTCAATATAGGCCCCACTAAGAAGATCTTTCTCAGCAACACGTCGACCAATAAGAAACTGCCAACTGTGCCAACAAGGTAGTGGACCTGCTTAGTTTAAAAGATATGTCACATAGGAGAATCGATGGCCATCTTAAGATTGCATGCCTCTGACACACTCCATAAGAAGACATGCCCACCGTTGAATCAAGATGGTGTCAAAGAATTTCCCTAGGCCTAAAGTGATAGAAAATTAGGAGAATTTAATAGCTGACCCCACAAGGTGATAAAATAATAAGGCACATGCATTAAAAGGTTTTTAAGTGACCCCAAAAGTAACAAAAAATTAGAACAGGGCCAAGGCAATACAAAGGGTTTTTCAAAGTAACGGTTGGTTTATGAACTTTTGCTTAGTGTTTAGCTAGAGGCATGAAAAATACTGCAGAGGCCAGAGGAAAGATGACGAAGCCATGAAATTTTTTTTGAGTGATAACAGGTACCATCCCCACTAGAGTTTTCCCTTGGCTAGGGTTTCCTCAAGAACAAATAATGTGTTATGAGTTATGTTATTCACTAAATTTCCACCTCTAATCTCAAGCTCTCGTAGTCTTGATAATCTAGTATAACATGGGACTCATCTCAAGGTTGTGGGACCTTTTGCTAACCAAGATGAGACCTCTAGATTCTAGGCTAGTTCCCCTTGCATAATCACCCCAATTTTCTCTTAACATGAAATGTAAAACTTTGAGGGAAAGGGATAGAAGGAGTGCATGGAAGGGGAAATGACTGAAAGAAAATCTATCCTACTAGGTGATGCACCAAAAACTAGGGTATGAATTGCAGTATGAGGAATGAAACTAGTGAAAGACTTAGGTCTAGGAGATCATAGCTTAATAAATAGGCTAGCATAAGTATTTCATAAGAGGGCCTAAAAATTAGACACAATCTATTACCTGCAAGTAGACATTCTCTTTAGCAAAAGGGGGCATAGGAATGAGATAGAATGATAGGGGCTGAAGAATACCCACAAACTCACTTAGATCAAACCAGACATAGTAGTGCACATTCAAATTGAAAGTAAGAGGAATCAGGGAAACTAAGAATCACTAAAAGCATTCATAAACTTCAATCCAATAAGAGATAATGCAAATAGGGAAACACAAGGACATTGAAGACTATCACAAAATGCCTTTGCAATGCTTGTATTATCAATGGGAATTTTACAACCGTAGAAAGCCAAAGGGGCAAAAATGCCACAAATTTCTCTCTGAGAAAGAAAACTCTTCCCTTTTAAAATTGGTCAATTCTTCTTTACTATTGGCTCCAAAAAAGAATATATACATCCCCTACACACAGGCGGGAATCAAAATTTTTTAGGGCTACATAAATATGCATTATAATAATCAACCCTAAAATAGTCACTTCTGATCATAAATGTGCTCTACAAATATCCATGCCAAATCAGATATATCTCCCTGCATGCCCATCCCTGTATTGATCCTTCCTATAGAAAAAACCTCATCCATCTACCACTCTGCAAGCCCACTGAGCCATGAATGCTCAAAGTATGATCCTTGCAAGAATTTGAATTTAAAAAATAAATGGCCCTAGCTCCTTAATGCCTTTTTTCAGTGCAATAACACCGCACTGTATTTCAGGAATAGAAATCAACATGCAACAGCCACCCAAATCTCTATCATCATCTTTGAAAACTTCTACCACCTTGAAATAACATTGGTCACATGATCGCATGAGCTAAAAAAGCCTCATGCGATCATGTGACAAGCTTTGCTGAAAACTTGCCTCTGCCACGCAAGACACCTCTGGCCTACAAGACCACCTACAAACTTAACCTTGGCTTACCTCAAGTTCAAATATCATTCAGTTTCCAAGTCATGTGAACCTCACCTTAACCCTGGGTTCATCTAGCGACTACGAGAAATCTATTAACCGCACACTTGAGAACTTGCCTACTTGTCAGGCCCATACTACTTTAAAATCACATTGGTCACATGATCGCATGAGCCTGAAAGTCTTCATGAAATCATGTGACAACCCTTTGAAAACTTGCCTCCACCTACCACATAGACACTTAGGACCCACAAGACACCACACTTGTCAAACCCTACCACACGGCCCAATAGGAGCTGACCACAAGGCTGGACCCATGACCACACCACTCAGAAGCATTAGGAGGATCTAATGGAGGTCGCATGATCACCTGGGATCAAAAGATCCCATGTGAACATGTGACCACCATAGATCTTACATCTATGAGGGCCCATGACCACACTACCGACCGCTAAGAAATGGACACATCACTATCCTAGGACCCACCGACAAGTCGCAAGCTCATTGACCACTGATGGTTTGTCACATGGTTGGATGGGCTCAGAAGAGCCCATGCGATCATGTGACCAACTGGAAGGTGTTAGCCACTTACTGCCAGACATTGGAGTTGATAGTAGGATGCCCACTGTGAACTGTTGACTATTTTTCACATGGTCGCATGGGCTCGAAAGAGCCCATGTGATCATGCGACCAAAAAAGAAATACTACCACTGACTGCCACCTCGCTGTTGACCACCGATCTTTTGATACTGCATCAGTGATTATCATATGATCTCATGGGATCGAAAGATCCCATGTGATCATGCGACAGTCATTGGATCTTTGCTACACTAGCACAGCCTTGAGGAACTAGGACCCGCCTATCGAAGTTGTGCATTTAGGGTCAAAAACATAGACGGTGTCGAAAACATAGAGGGTTTTCAAGCAAAGTTTGAAAACACACTAAACTTTTAGAGTGGAGGTTCAAAAGCACACTGAGCTTTGGGACCAAAAGGCAGAAACACCTTGAGCCTATAGAGAGGAGGTCGAAAACATATTGGGTTTTTGACACTTGAGCATTTCATTGGAAAATAGTACTGTGGCCAAAAATGAACGAGAGAGAAATTTGGGCAACATTTTGGTGACCTCTGCAGGATGTTAGCCTGCTAGACATTGGCCAGTTATCTTGACATATCCATTGGGCATGGGGTCATTTCTTAGCACAAAAACTTGATAGGGACAAAATTGAACCGGGAAGACAAACTTGTGCACACACACTTCTTGGGAAACAAGAACTAACCTACAAAGAAAGGAAAGAAAACAAGAAACATATTTACAAGAATTTACAAGAAGGACCTACAGAGAGGAATTAACCTCAAATAAAGGCTTCAAGTGGAAACCATTCACTAAGATTGGTAGGGCAGCTCCTTCAAGTGTTGAAAGCTGAAAAGTGTTAGATCCTTTACACTCTGTTATAATGAATGGTCCACCCCAAAAAGAATCAAACTTTGTGTGCTTGCTAGGTTTTGACCTAAATTCATCCCATTTGAGAACTACATCTCCAACCTTGAAGTTTTTGACCCTGGCTCTTTTATCAAAGCTTCTTTTTGTTTGATTCAGATGGAATGCCATATCTTGCATTGATTTATCTCTGATCTCTTCTAGCTCCATCAACTGGGCATGTCTAGTTTGCATAGGATAACTCTCTTCAAAAAAGGCATAATGAGTGGCCAAGTCCAAAGCTAGTAATTCAATTGAAATAGATAACTTAGCCTCTCTACCATACACCAACATGTATGGGGAATTACCAATGATTTTCTTTGGAGTTATTCTATCTAACCACAAGGCAGATCTCAATTTAGTATGCCAGTCCCTCTAACTATCCTGCAGGGTCTTTCTGATTATTCTAATCAAATTCTTATTTGTTGATTTTCCCAAACCATTCCCCTGAGGATAGTAATTAGAACTTGTATTCAGATAAATGCCCCTCTTGACTACCCACTCTAAGACTTTGAGGCCTCTAAATGCTAATGCATCGTTTGAAACTATAGAATCTGGAATGCCAAATCTATGAATGATGTCATCATAAAAACTTAAAGTAGCACTCTCATTAGCTTCTTTTAAAGAAACTGCCTCTATCCACCTAGTGAAATAATCAGTTGCAGTGATTATCCACTTGTGTCCTGCACTAGATGGAGGGTTAATCATGCCAATGAAATCTATACCCCACTTCATGAAGGGCTGCTTTGTTTTGACTAGCTGTAGGGGCAGAGTTGCAAATCTTTCTTTCCCTACAAAAATAACACATTTGACACATCTTCTAACATAATCATGACTATATTTGAAGATAGATGGCCAATAGTATCCAGCCCTCATGATCTTAAAAGTTGTAGTCCTAGGAGAGAAATGGCCACCATAAGCTCAATCATGAAACTCAAATAAGACATCTGCAACCCTTTTTGAATCTATGCATCTTAGAAGGACACCATTGTGATCCTTTCTAAAAATAATTTCATCTATCAGCACAAAAGGAATAGATTGTAGCCTATAATACCTCCTTTTTGTTGAATCTAGGCTTGCAGGATATTGTCTTGTCTTCAAATAATTGATCATATTAGGCAACCAGCTAGTTTCCCTGGCTTGCTCTCCTATAGAATGCACCACCATAGATGCATCTATGTATTCCA
Organism: Chamaecyparis obtusa; assembly: GCA_027943335.1. NCBI lineage: Eukaryota > Viridiplantae > Streptophyta > Pinopsida > Cupressales > Cupressaceae > Chamaecyparis > Chamaecyparis obtusa. Next base: position 293,709 of record BSBK01004567.1, on the reverse strand, counting down.
ATTTCTTTGAACTTCCATCCTCTGCTAGATGTTCACAAAGATGTCTTCCTCTAACCAGCTTGGTAGTCTAAATATCTATGTCATATTCCATCACCTTGGTGATCCAACTAGCTCATTTTCCATTTAGGTCCTTAGAAAGAAAAAATTCTTTCACACTTGGATGAGTAACCATCAAATGCACCTTGCTATGGGTCAACAAATGTCTAAATATTTTGAGGCTATTTACCACAGCAAGAACATGTTTTTCTACAAAGAGTATCTTTGTTCATACTCTTCTAAACCCTTGCTAAAGAAAGCAATGGGCTACTCCAATCCTTCAACATTTTCTTGAGTCAACATCACAGATATAGCATCATGACCCCCATAAGCATAAAGCATAAAATCCTTACTGAAATTTAGGTTTAGGAGAGTAGGAGCTTCTATTAAGGCTTCTTTAATAGCTTGGAAGTTAACTTTTCCTTCTCTGGTCCAACTAAAGGCTGAGCCTTTCCTCAACATGGTTGTCAAAGGCTTGAGTAACTCTACAATGTTAGGAAAGAATCTCCTAACAAAGTTAATCTTTCCTATGAAAGATTGGAGTCCTTTCTTGTGATGTGGTAATGGTAGTTCTAAGATGGCTGCAATTCTCTCAGGATCCACTATAATTCCCTCTTTGGATACTACATATCCCAATAGTTTTCCTTCATGAACTGCAAACACACATTTCTTGGGATTAAGGGATATCCCAAATTCTCTGCATCTTTCAAAAATTCACCTCAAATGCTTGATGTGATCTACTACATGCTTTGAGTAGACAATTATGTCATCTAGGTAGACCAACACAAACTTGTACATGAGGCCCTTAAAGGCCATGTCCATTTCCTTTTGAAATGTAGCACCTATATTTGACAAACCGAAGGGCATCTTCTGATATGCCATGGTTCCCCACTTGGTTGTATCCTGAATAGCCATCCAACAATGAGAATCTCTCAGATCCAAAGACACATTGTAGAATTTGTTCCATAGAGGGTAGTGGATGGTGGTCTTTTAATGAGGCTCTGTTCAAATCCCTAAAATCAACACATAACCTCAACTCTCCATTCTTCTTCCTGACAGGAACAAGGTTGGAAACCCAACTAGTATGTTTGATGGGGTAGATGATGCCACTTTCTATTAGTTTGAGTACTTCCTTATGCATAAGTGGTTCAAGCTTGGGATTAACAGACCTTTTCTTTTGCATTGTTGGTTTAGCATTAGGCTCCAATTCAATAGTGTGCTGAGCAAGGGTAGGATCAAAACCCTTGAGGTCTCCATATCCCCATGCAAAAACATGATTGAATTCTTTGAATAATTTAGTGTAAGCTTGCTTTTCTGAATTAGTGTTTACTTTTCCAAATTGTAGGCTCTTACCTGGTTCCAACTCTAATTCAGCACAATGTTCCTGTTGGACTACCAGGCCAGCTTTATTTTTCTTGAATTCATCATCCTTGTTGAAGATAGTCTCTAAGGTGACAAGACCTTTAGGCATCTTATTAGATCTAAGTTGTATCACTTGATCACCATAGCTTTGTGATAATCTCTTTTGATTGTGCCTTGAAAAGACATCTTCAAACAAGAACTACATAATTTGTTCATCATTGTCAAACACTTACCAACTAATATTATTATCTAGAATTGAAGGTCTACCAATAATCTTGATGTGTTGCTGATCTGCCTCTTTTGAAATGCTATTGGGGATGTAAAATTGAGATCCAATAGTAGCTAACCTATTAGCATTTTGATTTAATTTTCTAGGGATAGCAATGATATTGAAAGCATGGAAATCTTCAATTGCATCCCAAACTCTATGTTTGTATGCTTTCATGACATCATTTTTGGTTACACTCATCCCTCTTACTTCGTTGACAACAAGTTCACTATCACCATATACTTTTAACACTTTAAGCCCTCTTTTTCTAGCCCATTCTAGTCCATTAACCAGACTTTCATACTCTGTAGTGTTGCTGGTGTAGGAAAAACTAAATCTAAAGGTAGTATAATACCTTTCTCCTTTCAGGGACACTAGCATAGCACCTCCACCAAAACCATGTCTACTTCTAGCTCCACCAAAAAATAGTTCCCAGACCTGACTATCCCAATTATCCGAATCAGTGTATTCTTTGAGAAGGCTTGGTTCTATGGCTCCACTTTCTTGAATTAGATAACTCACCAAACCAAAATCCCAAACAAGACTCTCTTGGATCTCTGAGGTTCTTTCATCTAGGAGAATATCAGGGATATTCTCTATTTTGGTGCTCACTTCACTAGTGGTTGGGAAATCATTGTCATCAAATATAGGACAATTAGTATTGATGGAATTAGGCACATATGGCTCTATATGATCTACTATTAAGGCTTCTGATTTAATGGTGAGTTTGGTACCATACCTTGTATGAAAGATCATGTGAGACCAGTTAGAAGAAAGATAACCTCCTATCTTGGTTGTGAACTCTCTTGAGAGACATGGCAAACAATGTAGGGAGATCTATGATATATATGTCAAGGAAAATGGAAAAATTAGGACTAGCATGGAGAATTAGACTGGTATCCTTGGCCACACCTATAGTACTGACTGAGATCCATCAAGTTGTGTAACCTTCTTTTGGAAGGGTTCATTTTTAAGTCCTAATTGATCAGCCACTTTCTTGGGCATTACAGTGCTAGTAGCTCCACTATCTACCATACAATTATGCACTAAATATTTCCCAATAATTAAAGATACATGTAAGGGAGGTGGCTTTAAATTCCTACCTTGCATGGTATTAGCCTTGGAGTTGCTAGTTGGAATCTCCTTTTCTTGATTAGTGTTGACCAACACTGGTTTTGCAGGTTGAGGATTTGCTGCCTCTCTCATGGCCTTCTCCAAAATTTGAGGTTGTCCTAGAATAGACAAAGAGTCCCACATAGACATGGTGATGTTCACCTTCTTCATGTTGTCTACAATATTATAAGGTGCCACAGTGTGTACTTTTTGTTGTGCTTTTATTATGATGGGTTTGGCCTCTTTTGGAACTTGGCCTTCTTTGCTTGTGATGACAGGGGGATCCTTGGATGTGATAGGGGCAACTTTCTATAGTGGTTCTATTGATATAGTGGCCTTAGTACTAGAATCTGCCCTCTCCATGTCTTGGGCTCTTCTCTTTGCTCTGGTGTAGGCAACAAAAGAAGCTTCATCATTGACTCCATTAAAATCTAGTTGCTCCCAATTGAAAAGAGCAGTCTCATTCTCTTGTGTTTCTTGTTGAGGAGCTGTCCCACTAGAAGGAGCTTTTGTTTGAGCTTGTGATGCATTTTGAACCATTAGCACTTGGTTCATCCATCCATTAGAACACATAGCCTAATTGTGAGGTTGATTGCAAGGGAAACACCATTCATTATCCATGGCCATATTATTTTGAGTAGGAACCATATCCTTGACTGGATTTATAGAATTAAGAGGTGCAGGGTTATATGGTTGGAATGGTCTTTGATTAAAACTTTGTCTTTTCCCTTGATAGCATCCTTGGTATGGTGGCTTTTTTTGTTGATAAGGCTGTCCTTGATTTTGGTATTGCTGATTAGGACTTTGGCCTTGTGATTGGAAGGGTGGCCTGATGCCTTGGTTTTGTTTCTTCAAGTTTGTGACCTCTTTGGTTAGAGTCTTTAGCAAGTTTGTCATTTCTTGTATACTAGTTTGCTGACTACTCTTCACTTCTTGTGACCCTTGGGAGAAATTTGTTGCAACATGTTCCTAACCACTGGTACTAGCTTGAGGTGCTGAAATTTTGGGAATAGGGGTAAATGGGGGTACTTGTGCAAGTGCAATGGACTCAAGACTAGAGAAGATAGGCATGGGAGGTCTTCTCTCTATCATGCCTTCTTGGATCAAATAATTTTCAGCTCTGACAGTAATGTCAAAGGCCTGGGGTAAAGTGGTACCACCCATAGACTGGATCATGATAGAGATTTGTTTATTCAGACTTTGCAAGTAGTATAGGAAGGCATGGTCAGCTGATGGCCTTACAGAGACTAGGATTCTATTCCATGTTTTAAGGAATCTACTATTATAATCTTTCATTTTCTCTTGAGGGTCTCTCTTTATAGTTGTTAATTGCTCAACTAGAGACAAATTATCTGATTTATCCTCAAAATGCCTACTTAATGCATCCCCTAATTCATCCCATGAAGTAATAGAACCAACAGTTAAAGTTCTAAACTACTCTAGAGCCTTACCTTTCAAAGATGCTACTAATAATTTGGTGGCCACATCATCTTGAGTAATGTTGTGTATGCTGCAAATGGTGGTCACATCTCTTGTGTGTTCAAAGGCTATTGTCTATCCCTCTCCTATGAAATTAGTTATACTCTTTAATGCCACCAAGGGTACATCATGATGCACTACAAAATCTAATGGGCTCCCTTGATTGAAAGGTGCAAAGGAAAAATTTATATCCATTGTAGGAGGTGTAACCTGAAGATTAACAACTATATGAGTTGTATTTGCTAGATTTGGATCTTCTTCTTCTAGATCTCTGGTCAGAGATCTGCCTCTTCCTTTGAAATGAAAGAGGAAAGGTCTCCTCTCTGAAGTATCAAGAGGTGTAGATTGGACTCTTCTTGCAGGAGATTCTCTTTGAGTTGACCTACCTTTGGAGCTTCTTTTCGAAGGAAACTCTAAAAATTCAGTAGGCTTTGAGCTTCTAGTCTTGATCTTTCTCATAAACCTTAAACAATGTTGGCATGAAACTTTGAAACCAGTGGAGTCACCAGATATAATTGATAGAACAACCTCTAAAGGTCTGTATTATGCCATCTTTATATCAAAAATGACATAATCTTCAACAGATGAACTTCTTTACTATCCCATCGAGCATGCCAGAAATGTTATACACTAAATTTATGCCTCTGATCTCAAGCTCTCATAGTCTTGATAATCCAGTATAACATGGGACTCATCTCAAGGTTGTGGGACCTTTTGCTAACTGAGATGAGACCTCCAGATTCTAGGCTGGTTCCTCTTGGATAATCACCCTGATTTTCTCTTAACATGAAATGTAAAACTTTAAGGGAAAGGGATAGAAGGAGTGCATGGAAGGGGAAATGACTAAAAGAAAATCTATCCTACTAGGTGATCCACCGAAAACTTGGGTATGAATTGAAGTATGAGGAATGAAACTAGTGAAAGACTTAGGTCTAGGAGATCATAGCTTATTGAATAGGTTGGCATAAGTATTTCATAAGAGGGCCTAAAAATTAGACACAATCTATGACCTGCAAGAAGACATTCTCTTTAGCAAAAGGGGGCCTAGGAATGAGATAGAATGATAGGGGCTGAAGAATACCCACAAACTCACTCAGATTAGATCAGACATAGTAGTGCACATTCAAACTGAAAGTAAGAGGAATCAAGGAAACTAAGAATCACTGAAAGCATTCATAAACTTCAATCCAATAAGAGATAATGCAACTAGGGAAACACAAGGACATGAAAGACTATCACAAAATGCCTCTGCAATGGTTGTATTATCAATGGGAATTTTACAACCATAGAAAGCCAAAGGGGAAAAAATGCCACAAATTGCTCTCTGAGAAAAAAAATCCTCCCTTTTACAATTGGCCAATTCTTCTTTACTACTGGCTCCAAAAATGAATACATACATCCCCTACACGCAGGCAAGAATCAAATTTTTTTAGGGCTACATAAATATGCATTATAATAATCAACCCTAAAATAGTCACTTCTGATCATAAATGTGCTTTGCAAATATCCATGCTAAATTAGATATATCTCCCTGCGTGCCCATCCTTGTACTGATCCTATGTGCAGACAAAAATGTCATCCATCTACATCTCTACAAGCCCACTAAGCCATGAATGCTCAAAATCTGATCCTTGCAAGAATTTGAATTTAAAAAATAGATGGTGCCAGCTCCTTAATGCCTTTTTTCAGTGCTAGAACACTGCACTATATTTCAAGAATAGAAATCAACACGCAACGGCCACCCAGATCTCTATTGTCATCTTTGAAAACTTATACCACCTTGAAATAACACTAGTCACATGATCGCATGAGCTAAAAAAGCCTCATGCAATCATGCGACAAGGTTCACTAAAAACTTGCCTCTGCCATGCAAGACACCTCATGCCCACAAGATGACCTATAAACTTAACCTTGGCTTACCTTGAGTTAAAATATCCTTCAATCACCAAGTTGCGTGAACCTCTCCTTAACCGCAGGTTCATCTAGTGACTATGAGAAATCTATTAACCATGCACTTGCGAACTTGCCTACTTGCTAGGCCCATACTACTTTAAAATCACATTGGTTGCATGATCGCATGAGCCCAAAAGTCTTCATGTGATCATATGACAACCCTTTGGAAACCTACCTCTGCCTGCCACATAGATTCTTGGGACCCACAAGACACCACACTTGTCAAACCCTACCACGCGGCCCAACAGGAGCTGACCACAAGGCTGGACCCATGATCACACCGCTCATAAGCATCAGGAGGATCTAATGGTGGTTGCATGATTGAATGGGATTGAAAGATCCCATGCGAACTTACAACCACCATAGATCTTGCATCTACGAGGGCCCATGACCACATTGCCAGCCACTAAGAAATAGACACATCACTATCCCAGGACCCACCGGCAAGCCAAAAGCTCATTGATTGCTGACGGTTTGTTGCATGGTCGCATGGGCTCGGAAGAGCCCATGCGATCATGCAACCAACTGGAAGGTGTTAGCCACTAACTGCCAAACATTTGAGTTGATAGTAGGATGCCCACCACGAACCACTGACGGTTTGTCGCATGGTCGCATGGGCTCGGAAGAGCCCATGCGATCATGCAACCAACTAGGAAATGCTACCATTGACTGCCACCTCACTGTTGACCACCGATCTTCTGATACCACATCAATGATTGTCATATGATCTCATGGGATCAGAAGATCCCATGCGATCATGCGACAGTCATTGGATCTTTGCTACACTAGCACGACCTTGAGGAACTAGGACCCGCCTATCAGAGTTGCGCACTTAGGGTCAAAAACACAAATGGTGCCAAAAACATAGAGGGTTTTCAAGTGAAGGTCGAAAGCACACTAAAATTTCAAAGTGAGGGGGTGGAAAACACACTGAGCTTTCAGACCAAGAGGCAGAAACACCCTGAGCCTATAGAGAGGAGGTAAAAAACACACTAGGTTTTTGACACTTGAGCATTTCATTGAAAAATAGGACTGTGGCCGAAAATGAATGAGAGGGAAATTTGGGCAACCAGTTCATTTTCTTTATTGCTATGCATGTTATTTAGTTTACTATGTTATGCATGTATTAAGATAATCTATTATATCCATAATTGGGCGAAAGAAAAAGTTTGGAGAATATTGATATACCCCCCCCTCATTATTCCCTATTTCTAACATCACCATGAGCACTCAAGCCATAAAGGATTTTGAACAAAAGGCATCTAAACCTTCTAACAAGTCAAAGGACTATAAACCATGGGTTACAACACCAAAATGTGAGTTAACTCCTTTGGGTGAATCCTTAGAATCTACCATGAAAACTCTCTTGGCAAACAAAAGCATCACATTGCCTAAGATAAAACCATTTGATCCTGAACCTAAACCAAAATGGTGGAAAGAGACCAATTTTTGTGACTTCCATCAAAACAAGGGTCATAAAACCAATAAGTGTAGATGCTTGAAACATCTCATTCAAGACAAAATTGATAATGGAGAAATTGTGATTGATAGCCATAAGACCAACAACAATCATACAACATTCATGGAACCATTTCTAAAGCATGCTAAAGAAGATTCATCTTCTCAGCCTAACATGGGTGCTAAAGTTAATTACACCTACTCTAGAAACAATGATGTCATAAATATGGTGGAACCATGCCTATCTAAGTGTTGCAATGTCATCAAAATTGTAAGAAAGGATAGAGATAATCAATCAGAAAATGCAGTTACTTGATTACAAGCTTAGGCACATCTACAAGGACAAAAATCAGGCTCATCAAATGTCCCTAAGGTGCCTTTCAATCTTTCATCTACTTCCAAATAGAGGGCTATCTCAAAATCATCAAATCCTAAAGAGACTTGGCCTACATCATATAGTATTTTCCAACAACTCTAGCATACTAATGAAAAAATATCCATGTTTGAGCTACTTCAGATATCTCATGCTCATAGAGCTATTCTGGATAAAGCTCTGCTCGGTTCCAATGTTCCTGACAATCTTGATCTAGATAGATTCCAAACTATGGTTGGTCATCTGACATCACCCCAATATATCTCCTTCCCAGAGGAAGATGAAATTTCACTAAGTCATTCACATAACAAGCCCTTATACATTGAAGTCTTGATCCAAAACCATCATGTCAAATGCGTGTTGATAGATGGAGGCGCTAGTCTAAACATTTGTTCTTACAAATTGATCACACAATTGGGATTATCAAAAGATTCTATTGATCCTAAGAAGAAGGTAACCATAGAAGCATATGATGAGCAAGAAATATCTTCCAAAGGAACAATTGTCCTACCTATCAGAATGAGACCTATTATCAAAGACATCACTTGTCAAGTTCCAAATCTTTCATTGGCTTACAATGTTCTTCTAGGGAGGCCTTGGATACATGAAATGAAAGATATTCCATCAACATACCATCAATGTGTGAAGTTTCCTTATGATGGAGTAGAGGTCACAATACCAGCTGACATATCCACATCTTGCAATGCCTTGAAAGAAAGTGCCGACAAACTTGTACCACATAATAGAAAATCTTTCACTAAGAAAACAGACATTGCATCTACATCCAAGATGGAAGACATTTCTAAAGAGGTCAAAATAAAAGACACAAGCATGGGAGAATACACAATGGAACTAGTCCTATCTCTAACATCTCTCTCGGTCTCACCTTAGTCTTATGGACAACCTTCAAAATAGAGAAACCCAGCATTTAAGGAACCTTAAGTTATGTTTAATGGAAGCATTGTCATAGAGAAAGTGTCCAAACAAGAGTTTGAGGAGGATGAATTTGTGCTTGCATGGCTATACAAAGATGAATCTCAGTCAGTCCAGAAATGTGACTCTAAAACACCTAAAATCCCTATCAAATCTTATGGACTAGGTGATAAACTCATGATTCAAATGGGATACACTGGAAAAGGATCTCTAGGAACAAGAGGCAAAGGCATTATAAAACTAGTTGAACTTTTTGGAAGAAAGACTAAAGCTACTACAGGCCTCGGATATCAAAAGAAGCCTTTTCATCTCAATAAAAACTCTCCACATGTCTTATAAGAGATTGAACCATCAACAAAAATTCAGCTAAAGGAAGAAACACCACAATCAAAAAATGATGATTCAGAAAGCTCTAAAATTATTCCTTATGAATGTTTACCTCAAGAAATACTAGATCTTCTTAAAGACAAAGAAAAACCTAAGGAGAATATCAATGTGTTATCTACACAAGAACCTACTATTAAACAAGAGAAAGGTAAACCTATCACAATAGCTAAAAATTTGAGATACAATAGTGATTTTGAAATAGACTCCCATGAGTATGAATTCAAATCAGACTTAGAAGGAAATCCTGCTTGGGGGATTCATCCTGACATTACACATGTTCTCAAATTTTGCAAAGGTCTAGATGAAGAATCAAAGGATGAATAGGGAATTATTCTAGAAGAAGATGAACTTATCACTGAGAAACACATTGATGTCATTCACCAATATTCACCTAAATCTGACATTAGTCTAGAGAAAAATGATGAACTTAACGAGTCTAATCCACCCATGGCTGAAGTGGAATCCAATAATGACATTGAGGCTATTTGTGAATTGAACATTTTGAGTAGTAATATCACATTTGAATTTGAGAGTCAGGTTAGGACCAATGATGACAACACCATATGCATGAACACAATTTCCCAATCCTCTCCTACATTGACTATCCAACATCTAGAACTTATTGACCATACGTCTACTGATCTGAGCCAAGATATCTATACCTTTCGAAATGACTATGCCCTCACTTTCTACCTCAATGAAATGGAACCTATGATGACTTCCATTAGTGAACCGAGCGTTAGCATGATAGAGTCAGATATCAAGTATCTTAGTCAGAAAAACAAAATAAAAAAGAAAAGGAGTTCTCAGGGTGAAAACCACTTTGTGGCAGCCTCAGAACCTAAAATAGTAAAAATAAAAGATGTATCTAAAGGTGAAAACCTCTCTAAGGCACCTAAGGATGAGATATTTGATGTCCTTTCGAGTCATTTACAAGACATATCTCTAGTATTGATAGAACCAACTCAACCTATCAATTTGGGTACAATGGAGGAACCACAACTGATTCATGTAGCACAATCCCTATCCGAGGAAGAGAAACAAGTATTCATTACTTTCTTAACAGAGAAGAAAATCAACTTTGCATGGAAGTCTTTGGATATGCCAGGGTTAGATCCAAAATTGATAATGCATCATCTTTCTATAGCTCTAGGAGTCAAACCTGTTAAACAAAAATTGTGCAAGATGCATCCACATTTTGCACTCTTAGTCAAAGCTGAGCTAGAAAAGTTACTAAAAGCCAGATTCATCTAAGTCATAGATTATCCAGAGTGGATCTCCAACATTGTTCCTTTTTCAAAACTAGATAAATCTATTAGAGTATGTACAAATTTCAGAGATGTAAACAAAGCATGCCCTAAGGATGATTTTCCATTACCAAACATCGATATGATACTGGACATGACTACGGGCTTTGAAATGTATTCTTTAATGTATGGTTTCTCTAGATACAACCAAATCAAAATTGCTCCAGAAGATCAAGAGAAAACAACTTTCACATGTGCATGGGGTACTTTTTGTTGGAATGTTATACCATTTGGTCTTAAGAATGTTGGAGCTACATATCAATGTGCTATCACATCTATCTTTCATGACATGATGGATCAAACTATGGAAGACTATGTTGATGAAACCATAGCTAAGTCTATGATAATATTAGAACATTTGAGTGATTTGAACAAAATACTAGATAGAATGGAGAAGTTTAGTCTTAGACTGAACCCTAAGAAGTGTGCTTTTGGTGTCACTTCTAGAAAGCTCCTAGGCTACATTATTTCAAAGAAGGGCATTGAAGTAGATCCTACTAAAGTCAAAGCTATCATGGAGATGCAACCTCCCAAAAATATCAGTCAAATGAGAGCCTTACAAGGAAGGGTGCAATCAGTTAGGCATTTCATATCTCAACTAGCTGATATATCACAACCTTTTACAAAGACATTACATAAAGGTGTGACTTTTGCATGGAATGAGGAATGTGAAAAGAACTTCAACCACATTAAGAAATATTTGGCAAATCCTCCTATTTAAGGGAAACCATTGATCCTATATGTCTCTGCCATAGATACATCACTGGCGGCATTACTAGCACAACATGATGAGAACAAGAAATAGAGAACTATCTACTACATTAACAGAACATTGATAGCTTCTGAGAAGAACTATTCAATGATTGAGAAACCTTGTCTAGTTGTGATCTTTGCATTAGAGAAACTAAGACACTACATGTTAGCTCATACTACATAGTTATTTAGCTAAGATTGATCCACTAAAGTACCTAATAAGAAAAGCTGCCCTCACTAGTAGACTAGCTAAATGGGTGATGCTATTGAGTGAATTTGACATAGAATATCTTGAAAGGAAAGCTATTAAAGGCCAAGTCATTGCAGATTAGCTAGTTGAAGCACCAATGTTTGATGATACACCATTACAGATGGAATTTCCTGATTGATCCATCATGAACATATTTTCTAGGACCTAGAATCTTTTCTTTGATGGATCTTACACACAGAATGGATCTGGAGTAGGCATATTATTCATAACACCACAAGGCTACTCAATACCTAAAGCATTCAGAATAAAATTTCCTTGCACAAATAATATTATTCAATATGAAGCCCATCTTAATGGTATGAAGATAGCAATTGAATGGAAAGTGAGAGAGTTACACATTCATGGAGACTCACATTTAGTCATACACAAAGTCAATGATGTATATCAAACAAAAGATGAGAAACTTTTTCCATACAAACACATGGTAGATGACTTAAAGTAATATTTCATATCTATCACTTTTGAGTAGATTCCTAGAATGGATAACAAGGCTACTAATGCTATGGAAACACTATCATCTCTACTACAATAGCCTGAACATGAGCTACATTATGAGTTCCTTACGGAAGCACTATCATTCCTTGCATATGATTCCCCTGAAACCCGAATGATTTGCACTCTTGTTGGTCATTATTCTTCCAGATACAAAAAATTATACTCCTACCTTAAAGACCAAATCATTCATGATTCCTTAAATTGCCATGAGAAATGATACCTTATCTAAAATGCATCCTGATATGTCATCATTGGTAACGATTTGTACAAATGGAGTCTAGGTGGTACACTTCTTAGGTCTTTAGAATGAGAAGAGTCTCAACATGCATTAGAGGAAGTCCAAAATGGTATATGTGGATCACATTCCAATGGTTTAACACTAGCTCAAAAACTTATTAGGGCTGGGTACTATTTCCTTGAAATGGAAAAAGAGGCTATCAAGTATGCTAAGAACTATAAAAAGTGTCAAATACATGGAAACTTGATTCATGCACTAGGGAGAGATCTTATTCCCTTTACTACACAATGGCCTTTTCAACAATGAGATTTTGATTTAATAGGTGCTATATATCAACATTCTTCTAATGGACATACCCATATCATTACAGCTACAAACTATTTTACAAAATGGGTAGAAGTAGTTCCTTTGACTCAAGCAACTGGCAAGAAAATCTCTATGTTCATTCTGAACTACATCATATGTCGGTATGGTATCCCACACTCTATAGTCATAGATAATGGTGGCTAATTCAAGAACAAGGACCTAGATTCCTTATGTACAAAATTAAAGATTACACAACATTGGTCATCTATTTACTATCCTCAAGGGAATGGACAAGTAGAGCCATCAAACAAGAATATATTGAAAATCTTGCATTGTACAATTAATAAAATAGGAAGAGACTAGTATCTCATGATCAATCCAGCTCTCTGGGCCTACAAAGAAAGTATCAGAATGCCCATTGGAGCTACACCATTCACTTTATTTTATGGGTCTAAAGTTGTACTACCTATTGAGGTTGAAATCCCATCACTAAGAATCATAATGCAGGGTCTAGTAACTGATGATGACTATAGAGTGTCTAGGTTGAAAGAACTTGAACTACTAGATGAGCGTAGATAAGAAGCATATGATCATCTTAGACTATATTAGAAAAGAATATCTAGAGGCTACAATAAGAAAGTCAGACATAGAGAATTTTAGGTTGGCGATCTAGTCTTGAGAGAAAATCCTAAAAATCAATCCCTTAGAGAACACAAGGAGAAGTTTAAACCCAACTGGCGGGGTCCCTTTTCTATCACTGCTATTTTTGGCTCTAGAGCCTTTCAACTCTCAATGACTAAAGGAGAATAGCTCTGAGAACCAATCGACATTCTCCATCTGAAGAAATTCCTACGCCTAAGGTATTCAGTATTAAAAAATATCTTTAAAAAAATCATAAAAATTGGAAAAAGTCCTGAAAAAATGAACATCTTGGTGAAAACCTAGCAATGGGCACCTTGACAATTCACAAAAAATTAAAAAAGTACAAAAAGTACAAAAAATATAAAAAAAATGAAAAATACAAAAAAAATGAGAAAAAGAAAAAAAGTGCCTTGGTGAAAACCTAGAAACAAGCGACTTGGTAGAAAAAATAGAATCTCTGCCAAGATGGTTAAAACCTGGGAAATGGGTGCCACTTGTATCAAAACACTCTATCTATTAGCACAATCTTGGTCTTTCCCATCTTTTAGTCTTGCTTTAGTTTGTACATATCTCTTGGTTTGTTTCCGCATTCCTATTTCCAATAAAGTAGGTCTGTACACCAATCGGCAAATGTGTCTATCAATGTTTCAAACTTGGGGGCAATCAATGTCATATCTTATGGTCTCCATTAAACCTTAGATGAGTCATATCTAGTCAGAATCCTTTGAAACTACATCCTTGTCAGTCAGCCAGTCTCCTTTCCAGAAAGGATTTTGCATCTACAACAACACAAACAAACATCAAACACAAACGGAAAACAATCTTTTCTTCATTTCTTTTATCTCCTTGTATGCCTACTGATTTGCATTGAGATTTTTTCATATTATGTACCCTTGATCTCTTTGATGATGTCCTTTACAAGATTTAGAGAGTGATGACTAGGGGCATAATCTTTTCTTTATTTTCTGCTTTGAGTGAAAATCTAACAACTTCAGAAATTCTGGATTGAAATGATGTCCATCTGTAAGAGCTCCCATCACATATTGGATGGCCATGAGTACCTTGACCATTGATACCCAAAAAATTCAAGGAAGTTTGATCTAACTTTATCTTTTGAGTGAGCTCTTACTCCTACTGTGAAACACGATATTACCCAAGGATGTGAATAATAAAGGGCCACTGTGGGTAATTCACAATAGATTTAGAATGTGTTTTCATGCAAGGTGTATTCAAGTCATCACAACATTTATGTTTTGATGCTTATACAAATTGCAATATCAAAATGGACGTGATATTCAGGTCATCCTAGCATTTTTGCCTTGGTTCTTATATCTAATCTGACATTCTAAAAATAATATCAATATTCATATGTCCATGGTTGTCTAGCAAGTGGGCATTGTATTGACTTTGACGCAATAATCAATATTCATATGTTCATATTTTTTAACTAGTGGACATTGTATTGATTTATCTAGTTACCTAATAAAAAAATTTAGTGATAAAAATGACTGACACATGATCAATGACCAGGTCCTAGGTCCTAGGTTTGCATTTCATTCCACATGTCACTTTGCACTTTGCATGACTGCATTTATCTCACAATTTCCAAATCAACTTGACACTCAAAGGACTCTTCAAAATAATGCTAAAACATGACACAAGGACTAAGTTTCACACAAAGGTCTCTTCACAAATCAGAAAGAAGTCACCATCCTAGGTTAAACATCCTTTTTGACAAATGATCGAGTACTTATCTTCATTAATACCCACAATATATATCATGTGTATCACTGCATTTACATTGCATATCCCATAATCATTCAATTCATTGCATTACATACATGAACATCCATAAAGCATAACCAAATCATACATTTCCATAATCCATAATCAACTGCATTGCATAATCCATAGATTTGAAAGAAACCATTGCATTGCATATTCCATATATTCTACACTACTCAAAGCATTCACATCACATGATATCATCATACACAAAATGAAAAGTATACATGAAGTCATAACCAAAAATCAATCTCATATATATCATAAAACCTCAAAATAGTCAGGGGTGTGCTAATGGCACAATATACAAAAGAATGAGCTTAAGAGAGCTATTAGATCAAATCAATGTGTATGGACAAAAATGGCAAAAATTAGCACAACAAAATAGATCAGTTATCTTTCTGCTCCTTTTCATCTAGTGGGGGTGGTGTAGGTGCATTTGGTGGTGGATCAGCCTGCGGTGCTCTAGCTCCCTTTGAAGAAATCATGTACTAAGAATAAGTGGGTACTATTTGTACAACAGGTACAAAAACATAGTATGCAGACACATAATAAGCAGCCCATGTAGTCTGATGTGTGACCTCTACCTACAACCATCTACAATCTACCTCTCGCTCTAGTCTCTGTTGCTCAAACTCCTTGATCTATATCTCAAGTGTAGCACTCTGCAACCTCAAATATCTAATCTAAAGCCTGAGCTGCCTAATAACATCTTGAGGAGTCTACCTCAGTCCAAGATCTACATCAGTAGCCAACATCTCTATATCCTCAGGCTGATCAGTAGCCTCTATCCTGCACACCTTGTGACATCTAACCTTAGCACCTAGATCAAAATCTAGATTAGCCTGTGGAACATCACCATCACCACCTACATCTAGTTGTGCACCTAAGACCTCATCTACACTCCCAATGCTACCCAAGGTACCACCCTCTCCTCTAGTAGATCTCCTCTAAAGAACTACAGGTTTGCCTGGTATAGAACTCTAAGGGTAAGGTGGCCTCATATACCTAGCTAGTCTTTATAGAGGGACAATGGCTCTAGATCTTGGTGGTGTAGGCTGAACAATAGGAATCTTTACATCTCAGCGTCTCTCGCCTCTACCCATAGGTGCACCTATAACATCTATAGCCTTCTCCATGGTGGGCATCAGCTCTGTAGGATCTAAGAATCTATGCATAGGGTGCTCCACCAACCAAGCAATGAAAGCATATGTAACCCTAGCATTAGCAACCTATGGCCTATAGTCCCAATCTCTTGATACATATCCAGTGTACTCCTGGCTACACAGGGCGTAAGATAATTGTGTTGTCCATCCTAATCCCAGCTCTCAAACAAAACATGCATATGTGGCATAATCCTATGTAACATCCTATATGATATCATACTACCTCCACACCCATGTGATGATGAATCTCTCAAGCACAGTAGTAGATTGTCCTATCAGCACCCGACTCTAATAGAAATAACTAAAATGAGACCAAGCAATTGACCATGTCTCTACCTATAAATATGGTCTCCAAATGACAAAGGTCATGTCATCCAAAACACACCTCCAATACTTAGTGATATCCATACGGACCTATGTCACATATCCAAAATATACATATATGATAGGCTCTTGCAGCTATCATTGACTCTGACATACCAGCCGACATATGGGAATATGCTCCCATGCCCAAATCTATAGAACAAGAGCACCTAAAGCATAAGACTTTCTCTCATGATACACAATCTCATGCATCTCTAAGAACATGTGAGCAAGAAGGCACTAACCCCATCCTAACTTAGAAGGACTAGCCATCAGTTGTGCTACCATCAGGGCCCAGCCCATCAAGAGACCATTCTTTTGACAGTCAGATATGATGATCCCATAGATCATCCTTGTAATGATACACTCCAATGTATGGGTCTATCCATATCTCTATGCTAGAGTCTCCGAGGAGATAGATTGAGCTAACTAATCATCATCACCAAAAAGTGTCCCAAAAGCATGAAGACTAGCATTCCTTGCACTGACATAATCAAGACGAGGACCATGGAATGATATACACAATATCCTATAGACATCCTCAAGTGTGACTATGATCTCTCCAGTGGGCAAGTGAAAATTTTGTGTCTCTGAGTGAAATCTCTCTATCAAGGTAGTTAGTAACCCATGGTTCACCCAAATCTCAGGCAAATGTATAAGATACTCAAATCCGCACGAAGCCAGGTGCACTCTCATTAGATCAGGTAGTGACATGCACAGTCTCTAGGTAGCCGGATGTGAAATTTGGACATGTACATCAGGATAGATGACCTACACAAAATAGAAACAGGATACCCTATTAGTAACTTGGTAAAACATCAGGCTATAAGTATAGAAATTGAAAATTTGCATACTTGAGAAGTACATTAAATGCTAAAGAATCATCCTACGAAATAAGAAAAATCCAAATTTTGACCTAAGGGTGTGAAAAACACTTGCTATTTTCCATACGAGTTTTTAGACTGGTACCAAAACTCATACAAGTTTCTATAGGTTCCCACATGACATTTCATGTGTACATGACAATACAGAGGTTCCCATATGACACTTGAGGGATACAACAAAATGTCGTACGAAAGACAGTTACCTCTCATACAAGTTTCAGACAGAATAGGGACAACACTCTATGGGAAGTTGAAAACTCGTACAAGTCCATAAAAACTATTGTATGACTTTCCATGGTGCAAAAATTGAAAGACCTAAAAATGTACAAAAAATATCCTAAAAAGCTAAAAACATTAAAAATTCAAATTCACAGAGAGGCACAGAGATCCACTTACCGAGTTCCTGTACTGGGGAGGTTGCTAGTATCATTGGCTGCACTCGAATCGGTGTGAGGAGATTAGAACTATCATGTTAGCCATTTTTTTCTTAGAGGGCTCCATATAAATCACAAAAGACAAAAGTGAATAATGATTTGAAAATGACCCTTTTGGGCCTTATATAGGTTTTGACCTAATTTTTCAAAGTGCTCTATTTTCCACAAAAATTGCACGCCTGGCTAATTTCGACGTCCTGAATCCATTTTTGGGATTAAAATTGAAATCTAAGATCATTTACATTGTCAAAATCATGATTTAAAATTTTCAAACCCAGGATGACTGACTTCTTGCATAATCAACCTTCAATCATCAAAGAATCCATTTTCAACTTAACTGATTATCTTACATCAAACTATCAAAATTTTGACTTGGTCAACCATGGTCAACTCATGGTCAAATCTAGTAAAACTTGGTCTTTAGGACCTCTAAATGATGCAGAATGCATCTCCAAACATGTGCAACCACTTCTCAAATCAATTAACATGCTTCTAAACCATTCAACGCTGACTTTTCTTGTCAAATTTTGATTTTCATCCTGAACGGGGCATGTTATTGCACATCAATCAAATCTGTAATCAAATCTTTCCTCAGTAATCAAGACAACAACCATGTCTAGTTGTTGATTCATTAAAAGACCTCATCACTTGGGGCATATCACATTCATCAAGATCCATATCAATCTGGTATCCTAATCAATCTTGAAAATTGTATCACCTTTTTGTAACCATCGGTTTAGTTGTGTTATTTCCTTGGTTCTTCGTAACTGAAGGGTTCAGATTTGGTATCCTTTCGATTCCTTTGGACAATCAGATTTGGAGTCAGGACAGTCACTTCTTCATAATCATAGGTTTAGAATCAGGCCTTTTGACACTTCTTCATAATCACCAGTTCATTGTTGATATAGTTAGCATCATCTTGATTCTTTGGTCAACCAAGACCTAAATCACCAACATCTTCAAATCTATCAATCAGTTTCTGTCTCAAAATTGGTTAATCTCTCAAGAATTAGTTTCTTCATCACATAATTGATTCCTCATTTTTATCAAAAATAGATTAATCTTTGAACCACTGCACTTCGCACAGTAATTCAAAGAGGGGCAAAATGTAATACCCCAAAAATGGGCTATAGGTTCATTAAGCTCCTACACCATTAAATCAATCAAAATTGACATCAAAGTCCTAACCTAAGGCACATCTACACATCAGTTTATCGAATCCCTAATTGATTATCTTAATTCTGCATCGGGGAATATTCCTTGAATATTCCTAATTATCCTAATTATCTTTAATTGAATATTATTTGGTGATAAATGTCATTATTTATCCTAAAGTTGATTAATTGAATATGTTGAATATTTAATTAATTAATTCAATTTTGCCACTTAATTATTTAATTAGATTTAATTATGTTTATTCCTAAATTATATTATTTAATTTTGACAATAAATAAAAAATCCTAAGAATAATTGATTAAATTCTTATTTAATTAATGAAATCCATTTGTCAATATTTAATGATATAGTTTTTGAATAAAAGTTTGATTTAATAATTGATTAACCCATAAATCAATTATTTTAATTCAAAATCAGTTAAGTTGAGAATAAATCACTTTATTTTAAAATTAATTCATATTAAATCATGCACAATCAAGAAAGAATTCAATTTTAAATCAATTTTCAATCTCAATTTGTTAACTTTATAAACTCAACATCTGATGATGAGTTGAAAAAGTGAACTAAACTCTATTTTGAGATAAAAAGTGCTTTTGCATGATTTTGTGAGTTGATCGTTTCCTGATTTCTTGTTAACTAAAAAATCAACCTGAGTTTATCAAGAGTGATTTATGGCTTTTCACAATGCATCCTCAAGCCCTAGATTTCTATATAATTAAGGCTCAACTCCTCACAGAAAAGATCCCTCGAATTTGCATCCTTACTCTAGCGAATTTGCATCTGAAGAATCAAGCTTTTGTGAACAAGGTGATTATGAGATTTTTGTTATTGTTTTTAAGGGTTCATAGCATTCATTCATAGCATATCATTGTTAGATCAATTTGTATATCATTCCAATTTATTCTAGATTAGTTTTATATCAAGTTTTTCATCTTATTGCATACAAAATCCAAAAAAGAAATTAGATCAATCTGCATTCCATTTTCATTGATTTCAATCATTTAAATCCTTCATTTAGGTGTTGCATTGTCACTGATCTCGGTCTGAATCTGAGAATATCATACTCACACCTATTAGAAGGTAGTAAATCACCTGGTTAGCTATATTGTTCTTATTTGCAAATTTCTTGATTTGCTAACCTCTAATGTTTTGCTGAAGTGTTGTGTCCACAGCTAGGTACAAATTTCACACACACAGTCACTACATCAAAAAGAAAGAGGGTCGTTTATTTTTATCCATATTCTTAATGGATAAATAATCAAAATAAGTGATAATTTATTAAATTTAATTTAAGAACATGTAATTTCAATATTTTATGGAAATAAAAGAAAAATAGTTCATATATTAATCAACTAGTAATTCTAACTCTTCAAAACCATGCAAAATATTTTTTCAAGCTAGAGAATATACCAAAAAAATAAATATGCTCATACGTAGATGGATTACATAACTTGCCATGGAAACCACTAACCCTTATGATTAGATTTTCCTTGACATATAACCCAAAGGATTGGACTTTTATGTCAACACATATTGATGTGTTTTAAAAAAAAATAGGTAAATAAATATATTATTTTCATAATACTCTTACATGTTTTGTGTTGATATAAATTTTTTTGAATAACATCAAGATATCTCTTACCTTTTTAACCATGTTATTTTTTTTTAATATTTTCTGTAGCGTCATAAAATGGAAGCACTTCCATTTAGGACTTGTTTAGCCCTCCGAGTAAGTGGTTTGGGGTCATGGTGAATGCCTTGAATGGGTCTTTGACTTGGATCTAGCTTTTTCCCCTTTTTTGCCCCATTTTCCACTTTTCTTTTGCATAACTCTTGCATCCTAGATTGAAATTATGAAATTCTTGACCTCAGAGTCAAGGTCGACCTTTTAGGTCAAGGTTGAACTCAACCCTAATCTAAATCAAGGTTGACCTCGACCTTGACCGAGGGTCCAAATTTCAAAATCCCAAAGTTTTTGGATATCGGGTTTCAGAGAAGATTTATTTCCTGCTTCTGGGTCGGCTATTTCAGGCTTTGAAATGGTAAAATCTTAAATTATATTTAATTTAGGTCCACTTACAAGATTAAAGGCTTAAATTGGAATTTAATTCTCCTATGTAGGCCTCTCTAGAAGTTTGTGCCCTAAATTTGTATAAAAGGGAGTCTTCTCCTCTCAGTTTCTCCATCATGAAATCACATTCTATCAAGAGAAATAAAGAAATCAAGAAGCAAGCAAGAAGGAGAAGTAAATAATCCAACCATTCATTCATCTTCAAGAATTCAAGCATTCAAGATCCAATTCATCAAGGAGGTCCATTGTTAGCCATTGAAGGATTCAATCTCTAAGGAGCCCTCTTGTTCAAAATTTCTCCATCCACATTCATTCAAAATTCTTCCTATTCCAAGATCCATTCAAGATTGGTGTTGAATATCTAAAGAAAACTTATTTTAGACATCCTACATCCAATTCTACATTCATTTGGAGCATCCATACTTGTGGATTCAAGGATTTGAATACTCACTAGTACATTTTGCACCACTTTTTGACACACTATTGGTCAAAGTTTCTACCCAACATGGTTGAATAGTCAACCAACTAGTTTGTCACTATTATATATGTTGAAATATCAACCCATTCCTGAAACTATCAAATGATCAATGTCAATATTGGTAAAAAATGAGGGCAATCTAGGCCGAAAATAACATTGGCATGTGTTGGTGTATTGGTCGATCTTTCGACCAATATAAATCAATATTGGTCAAAACATTTGGTCACTCTGACCAAAATACCAAACTCAAGATGGTCATATTTTGACCACATTTTGTTGAAATATTTAGCATCTCCGACTAGGATGCCAAACCCACGACGCCACATTTCGACACAGAATGGTCGATTTTAGGCCAGACTTTTGATGTAGGTGGGTTGAAATTTTGACAAAATGCACAGTGTTTAAAAAAAAATTGAAGATAAATATCCAGACTAATCACCAACAACATCCTGATCAGTGATCAGTCTAGATATTTATCTTCAGGTGTCCACAATCATTCTACTGCTTGTTACCAGTGGGTCCCTACTCATTCTATTTTCTAGATTGCATTGGGCTCTAGCAATCGATTTCTTTGCTCTGCGTCAAAATATAGGTTTTTTTCATTTTGTTTGAACTATTTGAGAGATAGGCTCTAACTAGTGATCTGTGAATTGGTAGAGCTTCCTCTTAGATGCCCACAACTATTCAAATCTATTGGTGTGAAGCCCACAAAGGGTATTCTATTCTATGAGCCTCCTGGTTCTCGAAAAACTTTAATTGCTAGGGCAGTGGCAAATGAAACCGGTGCCTTCCTTTTCTATATCAATGGACTTGAGATCATGTCAAAGTTGGTTGGATAAAGTGAAAGAAATATCCGGAAGGCTTTTGAGGAGGCTGAGAAGAATGCCCCATCCATTATATTTATTGATGAGATATTATAGAGATTTGTAAGCGGGCTTGCAAGTATGCTATTAGAGAAAATATTGAGAAGGTGAGTTTCAATTGTGGTGGCTTTTGCAAACTAGATTTGGTTATGAATTTCTTAATGGTTTTTTTTTAACTAGTTTGTTAGAATTTGACATTTTTTGATTCAATTTTCCTCAACTTGTATCTTATTATTTCAATTTGTCATGTTCTCTTTCCTCTGCACTTTTACAGAATAATATTGAATGTGAAAGAAAAAGAAGTAAGAACCCTGAGGCAATGGATGAGGATGATAGTGATGAGGTAGCTTAAATAAAGGCTGCTCATTTTGAGGAGTCAATGAAATATGCCCAAAGAAATGTCAATGATGCTAATATTTAGAAGTATTAATCCTTTGCACAAACACTACAGCAATCTCGAGGCTTTGATTCTGAATTTCAATTTCCTGGTGCATCTACTAGTGCTTTGGATGTATTTGCTACAACAAATAATAAAGATGATGATGACTTATATAGTTAGGAAACTTAGTACACAATTGTCATCTTAATGAAGTGACAAATGTGTCTATTCTAGCAGGAAGCTTCCACTGACAAAGAGCCAATGCTATTCAATTTGGCTCCAGCTTTTGCTTATATAAGTTTTATCTATTCATATGTTTGAAAATTTATTTAGTTTATCATCCCTTTAGCCAAGGACTTACTAACTTGTAAGTCTTTAGAGAAATATTAACTATGGAAAGGAAATTTATCTATGGAAACTTTTTCTCAAGTGGTAGATAATGCTATGAAAACATTTCTTTGTAACAAAAAAAACCTTCTGGAAAATCAATATTGCTCGCAATCCGATTGCCAAAGTGGCCAAAGACTATGTTAGGCTGATAAAATATGGGGATTCTCTTTACTGCTGCAAATCTTTGAAGGGTGCTGCACTTGGATGGATATGTACCATTGTTAAGAGAATTGGACCAAGTTTGGCTTACCTCAAGCAGGTGAGGCAACCTATGGTTATGTTCTTTTTTCTATCTATCTGGTTTTCACTACATGTCATTCCTTGGGATATCTTGCAAGGGTTCTATAAATTGATGGTTTATATTTTGGTGGGTGTCTTGTATGGGCCTATGGAATTTTTTAGGGTACTTGTTCTAAATATTTCCTGAAAGCTTATAAGAGCAGAGATATTATACAATAATACAAATCACATTAATCTAAAAGACTACTACACCATTTAGAAGATCATATCAATCAAATTAATTTGAATCCTCACAAGGCAAACATAACATTCAGGCATCCAAAAATAATGGATGCAAATTCACAAACTAATTTTCTAAAATCACCATTTCATCATATAAGAGGAACTACCAATATTAATATATTATCTCACAAATAGATGCAAATTCACAAATTATTTTTCTAGATTCAGCATTTCGTCATATAAAAAGAACTGCCAATATCAATATATTATCTCCCAATGTATATTACATACAAATTTTAAAATTATAAATATACAAATCTATAAAATATACATATATAACATAAAAGGAAGTGTTGATGCATACTGACATATACTTTGATTTTGCTTCCCCTTCTACTCTCTTGATTTGTAAAATTTTCTTTGCCTCTTCTTTTTCTTGTGTTGCCACCCTCATTCTTGCAACTAATATAAAACAATGAAATGAATGATGGTGAAATTGAGAGAAATTTTGGGTAAATAAACTAAACAGATATAGAACAAAAATGATGAAGGTTGCTCCCCTTAATACCACAAACACATAATAGAAATAGAGAAACAACAACAATAATATGCAAGAATAGAAAATTGGCTTCTTATTATCTCCACAAATGTGGAATTACAAACTTTCAGAATTTCAATATGCAAAGCCACATGGGCATTCCCTTACAATATTCTGTAGGGAAAAGCCTCAAATCAATACCCAAATCTACTACCCAGAACTGCCCTAGACAACACTACGAGCCTTCTTTATATAGGCAATTTCCACCGCTCGAGAAGGTTCTAGAAATTTAGCCTTTAGGGCCGACCAAACTTAGAATTATTTTATTTTACAATTTATTACATCAAAGTCGGCTCAAAATGAGTTTTGAAACCCAAATAGAAATTTTGAAGAAAAATTATTTTCTGCCATTTCAGGTGACCCAACTTCCAAAGACCATAAGTCATCACCCGTTGACCTGATTGACTATTATAACCCCATTCTGGAAACACCATGAAGCACTCTACAGGCTTACTTCACACAAAGTGCCCGTCACCCAAATTTTCAACCTCATCCGGGGCCTCTAAAGCCTTCAAAACTGAGTTTGAAGTTTTTGTACCTTGCTGCCAATACTGAAAATCTTCAATATCTTCAAAACTAGACTTGATCTAGCCATGAAACTTTACTGGCAGGCTGATATGACTGAGATGAGCCTCCACATGTAAAATTAGAACATTCTGAGATCGTAAGACCAACTTACTAAAAATAGCAAGTTTCCATAAATAGCGGCTCTGCACAAGATAGCCTTACAAAAATAGAAATATTTTTTGGGTGATGCAAGATTGCTCTTACACCCAGGATGCTCCTGCATCAAAAAATATGAACAAATTTGAGGATAATGAGTTGGGTTTTCTTAAATAAATGAATACCATCAACCCATTTACAAAATGCAAAAGTATATGCTAGCAATCTCCAACAATATCATGGTAAAAAGGACATTTAGTATTGGATGTAAAAGTTTCCTGTATTTATTTCATTCATTTCTTTCTTGACATGCACATCAGCCTCTATATCCACAATAAGTGTTTGAACTATCTCATATTTATAGTTTGACATAGCCTGTAAGCATAGAAATGAACGATTGAATCATACTGCATTCAAATTTCATCTTGTTTGGTATTTAAGAGATATTTTATAGTAATCAAATGACAACGCACATCAATAAATAAATGAAACTGATATGAATATATCAACCTTTTCAAGTTCTTCAATAGCTTTAGCAACCCCATTATTTTGCTCAAAGATATCATCCAGATTCATCTTTGGAACACTGGAATGAATAACTGTAAATCATACATGGAAACAAGGTAGTTTATAAGAGCAGAGATATTATATGATAATACAAATCACATTAATCTGAAAGACTACTACACCATTTCAAAGATCATATCAATCAAATTAATTTGAATCCTCACAATGCAAACATAACATTCAAGCATCCAAAAATAATGGATGCAAATTCACAAACTAATTTTCTAAAATCAGCATTTCATCATATAAGAGGAACTACCAATATTAATATATTATCTCACAAATAAATGCAAATTCACAAATTAATTTTCTAGATTCGGCATTTCATCATATAAGAAGAACTGTCACAGACCTTTTGTGAGGGTATCAAGCACACCGCTTGACTCCAAATATTTCCTGAAAGCTTCCTTCTCGGATTCATTTGCCTACCATATAAGGATGACAAGCATTATCATAGAGCTTAAAAGTTACAAAAAAACTTATAAGAAATGTAAACCATTTAACAATTCACCTACTCAGAAAAACACAAACCAATGAAATAATCCACATTAGGCCAAGAGAGGTTGACACATTCAATACGAGAATACTTACAAGGAGGTGAAGCCGAATCATGCCAGACAATGACAATGAGAAGTTGACTATTGGCCCTTCTAGTTTTTTATTTGATAGTTGCTTGACAATGACACATTCAAAATGCACTTATGAGCAAAGACCTAGAATGAATGAAATTGATTAAATAATGAAGGTATGTTAGTTTGAGCTTCAATTGGTTTCGAGAATACTTTAATATTCTCTACTTAACAAGACCAACCACATGAAGGTGAAAACTCATCTGGCCTCACCCCCCCTCCCCCTAACATTAATCTAAATTCCCCATTAACATCTAATTACACACTTCAGTCATCCATTTATGAACTATAACATTCAATCAATACAATCACATAACATCCATTAATATGATATAACATTCATTAATACGTAACACTAATCAAGAATTCATTAACACATAAAAATATTCATTAATATGACATATAATTCAATATTAATATACAAAATTCATAGATAATTACTCAAAACAACATTCTTTCATTATCCAACAAAGTTAATCAAACAAGTTTTATCAAAGAGCATTTTTAAGAAATCATTTGTTTTTTGGATTTTTCTTAGATTTCTTATTTAGGTAAAGGCTGACAGGAGCATCAATATTATATTCCTCCTCTTATGGTTGTGATCTCAAATTATGATGCTTCCTCATGTCTTGAGGAGGATGACGATGTTGCACTAAAGGGGGGCCTGCTGCAATAACAAGTAAATGGGTTAAATTCACATACTTTTTTTATTGTTACATATATTTCATTAACCAGTAGAACATAACATGCATTTTTCTTTACCTAAAAATGCCACATCATCATGTACAATAACATTTTGATCTTCTGTCACCTCAACATGCTCAACATGCTCTAAAATATTCAAAAAAAGGTTACACAACTAATTGCAATTAAAGATGTTAAATTCTATTAATAATTATGTAATTTATTTCCAATAGAAAATTAATACCTCCAACACTATGATGTACATCATGGCCTTCATCACACCTAGGTTCTGTGATAGGATTTGAAGGCTGTAGTGAAATGTCATGCACATTGTTATCATGAAATAGTCAATTTATGTTCGAAATTAAATATTCAATTTGATTTACTTTTCATTTGACCAATTTACCTATGTCTCATCTGGTGCAGTAGATTCTTCATTATGGCTTTGGGATTCTTGGCATAGGTGTACAGCCACGATTGCATAGCCTTCCTTCAAGGCTATTCTCTTGTCTTCATTTGTGGGCTCTACATTGAATTCCATGCCCTATATTTTTTATTTAATATCATCACTTTTACATGTATGATTTGATTAAACAAAATTATTTGCAACCTTAAATATAAAACTTTGATATGAATTTCCAATGTTGCTACTTACAAGTTGAGAGTGAAGTTTCATATAGCCACCAGAGCCAAGTTTGTGTTGGCCAATCTTTGTTAATCTTTCTTGTGTGGCTTTTGATGTGTTTTTTAGTCTAAGAAAAGTTTGAAACATGTTAGATTATATATTTACAAATATCACTAATTAGTGCATGATTACATTCTACTTAATACTATCATGACATGCCTTCTTTTTCCATCTTCTGGTTGAATTCCACTACCCTTTAGCCTTTTCTCTTTTGTGTCTTCCATTATTTCATTCCACTCCATCGGTGGAATCATAGGAGGATGCTTGTACTTTGGGTTATCCTTTAGAGCCCTTCTATATTTGTCCCTCATAGTCTTTATATGTTTGGCTGCTCTATTAAGAATCATGCCTCTGTCAAAAGTTTTAATTCCAAAGAGGTCCTCTAAAGATTTAATGAGCTGATTTTTTAAGTCAGCATCCTCATCATTCCACCTTTTTTGAAAAAAAAAAACTGTTAGATATCATAACTTTAATATAGTACAATAAATGGAACATAAGAAAAATATTGTACCAATATTATGAAGCTATGTACCTTTTACGTATGGTGGGCCCAAATAGCTTCAATGTCATTTCAAAAAGATGATCATAAAAAACATCATTTCCTACAAAAATATCATGGGATTATCAGTCCAAAATGAGTTATGTATAAGTAAACTACAATTACACTATAAATAATAACAATTTTAAAGCACCTAGAAGCTCTGGTACTTTTAACGGAACCATATTGTTCTTGTTCAACAATAATGTCCCCGCAAACGAACCAGTACTAGTAACACAGGCTGATCCAGGAAATGATTGATCTTCACTAGTACTAGTCTGATATGTTCTTGTACCAGGTGTAGATGTATCTATTAGTGCACAAAATAGGTGCATGTAGTGTATAAAATTCACACAAGAAAAATAATCAATGTGTGATTAGCACATAACAAAATATAGAAAAATAAGGTTTTACCAGTTGTAGATGGTACATAGGAAGATGTCTACAAGCACCTTATTGCAGACAATGTAGTCATCGAATATAGAATATTAATCGAAGGAGGTGTCAACACTTCATCATGAGCTGAAGAATACATTGTTAGCAAAGACATTTGCAATGGATAAAGATTAAATGGGGTACTAGAAGCATCCCAAACACAAGTTGAGTCAATAATACATAAAAAGGTCAAATCAATGGTTAAAGGTTTAAGGATTATTTACATGAAGGTGGTGTGGTCCTACAACCCTCACCATATTGATGACATTTCACATGTGTCAAAAAACCTTTTAAGAAGAACACATCATATTTTAGATCATGATCTGGATAAGATAGTATAAAATATAAATATCTATTGAACTTTAATTATTTCTTAAGATTAATTATTGCTTACATCAATATAATTGACTCTACATGTCAATTCTTCTTCAAGTTCCTTTGACTCCTTAGTTTCATTTGCTTCCATTAGAAGGTTAATAATTTATTTACCATATTTAGTTTTTATTTGAGTATCCATGAACACATGGTTAGAGTTAGATTCTATGTCATCTATAAATTCCACCTCAACTTTAGATCGGAATTGATCTGCTTCCTTTTTTCCTTTTATCTATCAATAAGTATCAAGTTGTGACATCAATATCAGTAAATTTATATCAAAATAACTCCAAAGCCATAAAGAAAAGAACATAATAATATGATATTTTTTTCTATATAATTTGTAGAATTACACTAATTAAGGTTTACCCTTGATGAAGAAGGTGAACTATGAGGAACATCCCCACCTGTATCTTGAGGTGGAATATCCATGTCGCCCTGTGACAAAGATTAGTAATTCTTAGCAATCAGAATCAATTGGAGTCAATATTGATTGGAGGCAATTGGTTTAAATGTTATACTTACCAGTCCCATGATAGGGAGGTTTTTTGTATCTACATGATTCAAATTGTAATTTATTAGAAGCTCTTCCCCTGCACTTATTGATTTTATTGCACATACAAATACACAATTTCCCTTGCATGCCTCGAATATACAATTCGACTGCTTATTAGTTGACACAGGTCGAGAAATATTTATAAAATCTACAATATTCCTTGTTGCTTTTGGCCTTCCATCAATAAACATAGTGAGCCTTTTAGTTTGATCATTTTCTTTGCATTGTATATAATTTGCTGACAATGCATACTTACGCAAACTTTTTTTATATTGCACAATCGCATCCAATTCTTGTAATTATAACAAGGTCCTATATACTCCATTAATTCAACAACTTGATTATAACTGACCTTTATGCAATCCATGGAAAATAAGCCCAAACCATGTAATGAAGATGGAGCTATGTGATATATCCTTTCGTTAATAGAAAAATCAGTATCAACTGGAGGTAGTTCCTTGGGTACCCATTCTTTTTGAAGATGTGTGTACCTTAAGGGAATATTCATGTCACCTTTGGTCTCATTATCATAAGAACATGACCCCACCTTAGCAAGGAAAAATTGCATTCATTTATCAAATTTTCTTCTAATCTTTTGACCTCTAGTTGATCTCCCTATTTTAGACCTACTAAATGTCTCACTTCTATCTTCTATTCCCGCATTTTCCTCACTTGAGGAAGATAGATTAGACAAACACCTATTTGGTGATACCTGCAATCCATCAAATGAGAGACATAGTATGATCTATATATTTTTCTGACTAAAGAGAAGGAAACCAAATAAAAAATTATACCTATCAATCCATGTCAAAGGAGTTAAATTTCCTACATGTGTAAATCATTTATCTTAAGTTAGCCAAAAATTACATGATATGTAAGCTACAAACTACATAGAAGATAAAATTTACATGATGCAAAATATACTCCATGACTATAAAGTTCAACACATAATAACTTAATTCAAATTTCTATGAATAAATCAATACCTCATACGTGACATTAATCATACCTTGACATACATTTCATTGATCATGTTATTGATCATCCTCCTCATCCATGTCATCATCATGACTATCATCATCATCATCATCATCATCATCATCATCATCATCATCATCATCATCATCATCATCATGACTACTATCATCATCATCACCATCATCATCATCATCATCATCATCATCATCACCATCATCATGACTATCATCATCATGACCATCATCATCATGGCCATCATCATCATGACCAGCATTGCCTTGATCAACACCATCTTCATCACCATGATCTTGATCATCACCATCATCACCATCAATATCGTCAGCATCACTAGAATCATCATCATCATCTTCTTCTTCTTCTTCTTCTTCTTCTTCTTCATTGTGTAATAGTCATCTGTGATCATCATTTAATTCATCTTCTGATTCTTTAGTATCTTCTTCTTCCATCACATTATATTGTACCGGCCTTCCTCTTGGATCATGTCTAACAACAAATGACCAACCTAGTTTATGTGGAATGGAAAAGTAGAACACTTTCTCACATTGGCTTGGAAGAACATAGGGCTCATCTCTAATTGGGTCAAATGACCTTGTATTAATCATTGTAAATCCACTATCATGTTCAATAACAATTCTATTAGGATCATTTTGATTTAGTCATAGCCTATACCATTTGATGACAAATAGAACTAATTTGAATGAATTAAAGTTGCACTCAAGTATATCATCCAAAATGTTATAGTATTGATTTTTAGATTGTTGAGGATGTATGTCATTTCTAGATGAAATATTAGTGACCTTGAAGACTACACTTATCCCAAAATCACAAATTTTCTTCATGTCGTCTAACTTTTTAATGTAAAATTTACAACCATGGTAGTACATAGCTTTGTGGTGTTTGATCTTCAATTATTCAAACATTTCAAGATTATTTGCATCGATCCATAAGTTAATATTAAACTTATGGGTCATGGTTAGTAAACTTATGCGTACCTTTCTACCTCTTAAACCATATGCTAGATCAAGTACCATTGGCATAACATTAGGATCTCCATTACGATGAGATTCTTTAAACAATGATGCAACACCATCCCATGTTAATGAGTGACCATTTTCTTGAGATTGTTGAATCCATATCATCATCCAATCAAGATTGTTTTCAATATACAAATATAGTGCATCGCACTCACGACCAACTGTAAAGAAAACAAATAGACCTCTTAGAAACAACTTATATTGAAGATCTATACTAATTAATAAACTACAATAACATCTTATAATTACCTCTCACTTTCATCAATCTACCCTTCCCCATCAAGTACTCCCCTTGAAATTTGTTAATAGAGTTGGGATCCCAAATGCAATCTACAAGGATATTTGCTGCAAACTTGGGAAGATATTCACTAAGGGCCTGTTTGGTGCATGGAATACAAAATGCCAAATATAGTCAATTCTAAAATATTCTACAATTCTCGAAGATACATATCCTCAAAATGATTTCCAGAATATGTATTTCCACATTTAGGGGTGCCACAATCTGAAATTAGAATATGCACTGAATAAGTAAATAATTGGACTCTAATAATATATTAAATTGTTAGCAAATGACCTAAAACAGACTGTAGCATCTGAATAGACTAAGAAGAAGGCTCGGGAGAAGCAACAGAAGAGTACATAGATTCTAGAATAGATATTTAGTTTAGACAGTTGAGAGTTTGATTCCCAGGTCAAAGATGGATTCAAGATTTAGTGGCTGCAATGTATTTGGGATATAAATGTCTAGAAAATGCGGCAGGATTTTGAACAAAAGAGATCCCTTCAGTCGAGGTGGGCCCAAAGCATGCCCTAAGCATATGGACATTGCTGATAATGGCATATGGCATTTTCATTAACTCAGGTTTGGAATAATGAGTGAAACCAGAGGCTGAAGCAGAGAGGATCCAGTGTTTCTGTGGGCCGAAAAACTAGAGAGCGGCTACTACCTCAAACACATCCTTCATTTTAATGTTAGCGAAGGTTAAAAATTTCGGACATAAAAAATGATTATAGAAAGTAGACCCGACAGACAATATAAAATAGGAATTTGAAAAGTGGAATTTCCAATTCCACCTATTTGAGTGGAAGATGAAATGCCCATTTTTGGGGAAAAATTGGAATTTCAAAATTCCAATTCCAATTTTTTGGATGGACACAAACATGGAATTACATTATCCAAAAATCTAATTCCAAAATTAGAGCTCATAGTTTGTGCACCAAATGGGCCCTAATATACGCCATGGTCTGGTATACCATATATCCCTCCACCATAGAACCCTCAGGACGTGCTCTTTGTCAAACCAATCCCTTCATAAATTTCAAGTTCCTCTCAACTATCCACATTGACCTAGTTTGTACAGGTCCACATAATTCAACCTCATCAACTAGATGTATGAGGTAGTGTTCTTGAGCATTGAAAAAAGTTGGAGGTAGACACGTTTGCATTTAACACATAAGCAGGGGAATTTTTCTCTTCCAATATTTTATATCTTTTTTTTCAATTTCTTTAGATGATAACCACCTAAAAGAGATTCAACTCACAAGAACATATAAACAAAATTTTAGATAAAAATATACAATACATTACATAAAAATTAAAGCAAGTCATAAATATGATAACACTTCTAACCTCATGAATTCTCCAAGATCGTATATAACTTGTTTAACACTATTGTCAAACTGGTCTGGTAGGGATAGAGGTAGGACATACTGCAATGATTAAAAAATGATCTTTTCAATATATTTTAAAATAATATATTAAAAAGTACATGCAATTTTAAAAATATATTGTAAATAGAGAACATGACTTACCTTGACAAAGGTATGCCAATCATGTGTTTTCAACCCTAACCCAAAATCACCTTTCTTTGATACAAGATTGCTTATATTTGCAGCAAATCCTATTGGAAATTTTGTTTTTTTAATGACTTATTTTAATGCATCACTTTGTTGCTCAATTAATAACCAAGGAAGGGCACTCATATTTATGTTGTCTCCATTGCTATTTGATTCAGTGAAAGTTTTCAGTGCATGATTCGATTCATGAATGTCATTACAAATTTGGCCATTTTTTCTTTGTCACGACTTCCATCCAATATTTTCCATATTGTCTCCATTACATTCTTTCCAATATGCATATTATCAAACAAATCCATGATTGAGAGATCCTTGTAGTATGACAACCTACTAAATTGACTAGGATAACTTTTAAGTCCTCTAGGAAGTTGGTGATTGATGCCTTGACGACCTTCACAAGCATCAATAACATCATTAATAAATAAAAGACAATATCAAAATCTAAATTTGAAACAAAAATCATCAGATGGAATGACATTACCTCAGTGATTTAGTCTATTGTATTCCAACTTCCATAGACGAGGTGTCATTCTTTGTGGCCTTGATATCTTCTCTTCTTTCCCATTAAAAAGATGGATTTCAATAGTTTGATACTTATTATTATTATGGAGAAAGTGCCTAAACTCATCGAACACCTGCTTTCCTAAACTTCTTGAATGATGAGATTTTATCTTCAGACCACAAACTAGACATGCGAATTTACCCTTTGTCTGAAGAACTAAAAGATATCATACAATTAGATCATGCACAATTATCATGTGCAACTTAAACATACAATAATAATGTGTAAGCACTATAACATACAAAAAATACATGACCTTAACATGAATATATAACATACCACAAAAATGAGTTAGCCTAGGGGCATCATGTATTGTCCATACAAGCATTGCATGGAATTGAAATTTTCTTTATCTTATTGGTCTAGAGATGTCATACATAGTGATCCCATTCCATAAAATCAACAACTCATCAATAAGAGGCTCAATATACAAGTTCATATCTTTAACTTGGTACTTACCTAGTTGAATAAACAAAAACCATTAAATGAAAAAATACCTGGTACAATCATTGACAACATTATGTGCTCCCTCTTTATGGACATCCAAAGAGGAATGTTATTGTTAATAACATAAACATGCCACACTAAGTAAGTAGATCTCATATCTCCAAATGGATTGACACTGTCCGCTGCCACCGAAATCTTGAGACAATGAGGTTCTTCTTTAAAGTGTGGCTATTTTGTTTCTATGTCTTTAAATGTAGAACCATCCATAGGCATTCACATAATTTCATCTTGAATTCTATTGTGTGCATGGTAATCCATAAATTGTGAAAAGCTAGTGCACCTAAATAATCATTGAAGACACAAAATAAGGGGAATGTACTGAAGACTCTTGTGAGGCACCTTTTTTGTTATTTGATCTGACTGATATATACTAGTATGACAAATAGGGCATTTTGTTACAAATTCATGATGTTTATGATATAGAATGTGATCATTGGGACATGCATGTATTGTCTGATACTGCATTCTAATTTGATTCATAATGGTAGATAATTCTCAATACAAACAAGGCAAAATGTTTGATGGTGGTAAGAAAAAATCACCTATCAACCTACAACATCAAATTTAAATTTTTAATTTAATGAATTGTAATGGTATGCTAACATTGAAGATGACAAAAATGGCATACCTTAGCATATGTGACATTGCTACATTGGATAAACCATTCATAACCTTGAAGCTCACCAACAACACTATAGCGAAGAGAAGAGTTGTTTGGGAGCCTTGGTATAGGGGCTCGTATGCCTTCTCAATTATAGCTATATCAAGACCATCTTCATCATCATTATCAGATGCTCTAGTACCATCATCATGATCATCTTGATCAGCTACACCAATACCATCTTCTTCAATCATGTCCTCTGGCACATTATTGGCTATGCCAATACCATCATCTGTTGGCATTAAGCATGATTGTCATTAGTGACAACACTTATTCTGAACAGTGCATACTAAGAAAAATAGTACATACCGAGTAGAGAAGAGCTTACCAAGTAGACCAGAGTTTACTGAGCAGAACTTATCGAGTAGAGAAAAGCTTACTGAGCATAACAGTGCATAACGAGCTCGCAAAGTTTCACAGTGTTTACCGAGTGCTGCATGGTTAAATAGGAAATTTAGTTTCTACCAAGTAACACTTTATCTACCGAGTCTCTATTATTTACCAAGTTTGAAACTATGACCGAGTGGTTAGTATGGACCGAGCTTCCACTTCTACCGAGTGCATGATGATGCCGAGTAACGTAGTGGACTCTGATTATTAGAAAGTCACCGAGTTAGTTTGCAGTAACCGTGTAATTATAGTTGGGCCGACTCAGTAATATTTGTGTTTATTTGTTTAAGAGCTGACTTTGTAATTGTTTTGGAATTGACTTAGATTGATATATAAACAATGTTTTATGTCATATCCAAAAAGGAAGATATAGAGAAGTATAAAAAAAAAAGAGAGAAAGGCAGAGATAAGAGAATTACAAAGAGCTACAATAGTATAAGAAGTAGAAAAGATCTATCCATCACAGAAGGTGATCAGTACATCAGAGAATCTCAATTAGCAAGTACAGTTGTAAGTAAGAGATCTACTATTTCATCCTAACAGGTGAATCAGCTTGAAATCCTTTAACCAGGTAGACTTAACAGTCTTTGTAAAAATATCTTAACCGAGTGCATACTTCATTGTATGTTTGTAAAACCTCTAACAAGGTGGACCTAGCAGTCCTTATTGCTCCTAACAGTGTAGATCATTAGAAGTGATCATTGTAAGCCTTAACCGACAAACTTTATACTGCAGTATTGAAGTTTTGTGGGTATCATCCCCACCCCAATTTTACTTTCTACTTGGAAGGTTTCTGGGTCACCAAATCTCTATGTTCTAAGTCTTATGAATGTTTTATTCTTTCTGTTACTCATGCATGTAGTCAGATTATCAATCTAATATTATTAAGATCTGAATCTGTTAAAAGTTTTGAAGTTACTGATTCACCCCTCCCCTCTCAGTAACCTAGATAGTCTTGAATATTTCCAACAATTGGTATCAGAGCTCAGTGGATCTCAAAATAAAGTTTGACAGCTTGAGAAAAGATTTAGGACAATGGAGATATTCAGACTGAACAAAGTAATTGAGAATGAAAAGGTAGATCTGGAAATGGCCATAACTCAACTCAAAGAAGCAAGAGAGCATCTTTCCCTTTCCCTAAAAAGAAGGAAGGAACTTGCAAATCAGATCAATGACCACCAGTATGTTGAAGAAAAGATTGAAGACTTTTTCCCTTTAAGCAGCTCAGATGAAGCAAACAATGCAATCAAAGAACTTCTAGAAAAGAGTGGATCTCTACAAGAAGAAGTGAGAAAATTGAAAAGAGAACAGGAAATTCAGTCAACAAGATTCTATGAAGTCTTGGAACAAAGAAACACGATGAAAGATGAAATAGATGGAAAGAACAATGAAATCTAGAATAAAACTCTTTAGCTAGAAAATCTTATTGATCAAATCTCCAATGCAAATGAAGAAATCTTGACTCTAAGATTAGAAAATGAAAATATGAGACAAGAGCTGAGATCTAAAAAGCAAATCAATTTAAGAGTGACGAGTGAGCTAGATGTTGAAAGGAAAATCAATGAGAGAATGTTGAAATCTCAAGAAGATATGAATCAGGTGTATGAACGAAACCTTCATAGGCAAAAAGGAAAAGTAGGACTTGGATACAAAGAGGAAGGTGGATCCTCCAAACAAGGTACTCAAAAGAATCAGAAACCTACCTGTAATCACTATGGAAAAATTGGTCATACTTCAAACAAATGTTGGAGCAATGGAAAAACAAAATTCAATGGAAAATGCTACAATTGCAATTAGCTTGGTCATAAAGCAAATGAATGCAAGGAAAAACCAAGATTTAAAGGCATTGATAGATAATGAAAATAAGTTGACACTCAAATTCAATAGTTGTTTGATTTTGATCAAAGATATTGAGTCGGTTGTGAAGAGTACCACTACCACATGGAAAAACATCTATAATCTTCACAACCCAAGTGTTGAAACTATGATAATCAAGGATATTAATGATGACAGTGATGAACATGAAGAAGATATCGAGGTAGACAAGAAAAGTGATGAGGAAGATAATATTGTTCGGATAGCTGCAGAAGTCATTGCCTCACTTCCTCACTCTCCAGCAAAAGTTGCTACACCTAGCATGGAGATAACTTCAAGTATGATTGTGACAACTTCCACAGAGACATCAAATGTCAAATCATCACTAGCACAACTCAATGTATCATCGACAAAAATGACTACCACCTCTTTTACCGAGTTGCAGTTTCCTATTTCTACTTCAGTACCTACTTCCATATCAAATTTTCTAGTAGTAAGTACCTCAGTTTTGGATACTTCAGTAAGTATTTCAATTTTTGATTCTACAATTGTGAATACTTCAGTTTTGAGCCCTTCAAGTATTCCAGTTGGTAGTTTATCATTTTTCATAGCTAGTCCTACAATGTCTACAATAACTTCTACAAAGGCATTAAGTGCAATAACAGTTGATCCTAAGGCTCAACCGAGTACAAGAGTTTTGAGTAAGAATGTAGAAGAGGATATAGACTTAGATGAGGAGATAGAGATTCCAAAATTAGACTTTGCAAATCTTTCAGCAGACCAAATGCAAAACATTGGTGAACTCCTCCAAAAGAAAGAAAAGTAGAAGAAACTAAAAGAAGAAAGGGACAAAGAATATAAATTTATTGAAGATGCAAAGGATATTTTGTTAGAAGCATTAGGTATTAAATTTGATTCCTCTCAACATATTGTGTTACAGTTAGCTGAGGAAGTAAACAAGTTCCATGAGGATTCCTCTGCGTTAGAAAAGATTCTTGAGAAATCCAAGAAGAAGTTTGACAATAAAGTTCTTGAGCATGTTGCTCAGCATATAGCTATTAATCAGGTAGAATTATCTTTAGTTTTGATAGATATTGAGTCCTCCTATTCCAATGTTACCTCACTTGTTGCTAAGCTATGTAATGTTGCCGAGTTCACTAAGGAAGTCAAGGATAAATTGAATAAGATTGATGAGGATCTGAAGGATAGTGTACAAAAGTTGCAACTTGAACCTAGTTCAAGCTCTGCACATCATATAAAAATCACATTCCTATCAAATACGTAGTCAGAATTATTAAAAGAAGATACAAAGATCTAGTCAACACTGCTAGATATTCAGAACATGATCCTTCCCATCATGGGCATAATGCAAAAGCACATTGTTCACTCAAAAGCATTACTCCATGACAATCAATTTTCCATTGCAGATCACATGATTGAACTCTCTGCAGAAGTCCAAATTGCACTCCAAACATGCAAGATTCTACAAGAGAATTGGGATAGAACTCTGGCACTAATCATAAAGGTACATTCTGATTTTCTTTCACATTTTGGATTCTCCCTGTAAAATACTTGTATATACACCTTTGGCATTATTGTCAAAAAGGGGGAGAAAATGTATAGGAGAAAGTGTATAAGATTAAGGTGTGTAATATGAAAGGGGGAGAAAGTACTCTATATAAGGGAGTCATGAAATGTATAAATAGTAGTTTGACAAAGATAAATTTTGAAAAATAAAAAAAAAAGATTCAGCATGATTCTTGTATATAAATTTTGGCAATAAGTGTTTTTGTCACTAATGCCAAAGGGGGAGATTGTTAGCATTAAGCATGATTGTCATTAGTGACAACACTTATTTTGAACACTGCATACCGAGCAGAATAGTACATACCAAGTAGAGTAGAGCTTACCAAGTAGACTAGAGCTTACGAAGCAGAGCTTACCGAGAAGAACAGAGCTTACCAAGCAGAACAGTGCATACCAAGCTCGCAAAGTTTCATAGTATTTACCGAGTGCTGCATGGTTAAACAGGAAATTTAGTTTCTACCAAGTAAAATTTTATCTACCGAGTTTCCAGTATTTACTGAGTTTGAAACTATGACCGAGTGGTTAGTATGGACCAAGCTTCCACTTCTACCAAGTGCATGACGATGCCGAATAATACAGTGGACGCTGAGTATCAGAAAGTCACCAAGTTAGTTTGCAGTAACCGTGTAACTATATTTGGGCCGACTCAATAATATTTGTGTTTACTTGTTTAAGAGCCAACTTTGTAATTGTTTTGGAATTGACTTAGATTGATTTATAAACAATGTTTTATGTCATATCCAAAATGGAATATATAGAGAAGTATAAAAAAAAAAGAGAGAAAGGTAGAGATAAGTGAATTACAAAGGGCTACAATAGTATAAGAAGCAGCACAGATCTATCCATCATAGAAGGTGATCAGTACATCAGAGAATCTCAATCAGCAAGTACAGTTGCAAGTAAGAGATCTACTATTTCATCCTAACAGGTGAATCATCTTGAAATCCTTTAACCGAGTAGACTTAATAGTCTTTGTAAAAATCTCTTAACCGAGTGCATACTTCATTGTATGTTTGTAAAACCTCTAACAAGGTGGACCTAGCAGTCCTTATTGCTCCTCACAGGGGAGATCATCAGAAGTGATCATTGTAAGCCTTAACCGACAAACTTTATACTGCAGTATTGAAGTTTTGTGGGTATCATCCCCACCCCAGTTTTACTTTCTACTTGGAAGGTTTCTGGGTCACCAAATCTCTGTGTTCTAAGTGTTATGAATGTCTTATTCTTTCTATTACTCATGCATGCAGTCAGATTATCAATCTAATATTATTAAGATCTGAATCTGTTAAAAGTTTTGAAGTTACTGATTCACCCCTTCCCTCTCAGTAACCTAGATAGTCTTGAATATTTCCAACATCATATTCAATTGTTTTCTCTACCATAGGATCATCTTCTTCCATGGGAGTGTTATCATCGGCTTGGATATTCACACCTCCATGTTCCTCCAATTGGAAATCCACATTCACCAATCGATGAAAATCATGCCCCCCTTAAATGTGATCATATTGCCTACAATGACTCTAGGTTGTTTTGATTATAATTATTTGATTCTTTAAGCCCTTACACTTTTTGAAAGGACAATTACATTTTTCAATGTCTTTTCTTTGGAACTAAGACCACAATCTAGCAATTGTCTCATTATTTTGTTCTGGGTTCATATTGCTAGGTGTAGACTTTCTTCACAGGCTATAAATATACAAAATGTAAACATACAAACATTAGCAGTATCTTGTATATAACAAAATTTAAAAAAAATTATAAGATTATACAAGATTTACAAATACACACAAATCATGCTCACTAGACCATGAAATATTCAAAAGGATAAGTATTTTGGGAGTTATTATTATTTTGGGAGTTACACAAATCTCCTCACTAGACTACTGAATATGTGGATATTATTCTTCATGCTGAAGTAAATAAGGAATGTGAAGTTGAAGCAATTACATCTAATTCATTGTTGCCTATATATAGTCTGCTACTATCTGGATATAATTCAAAGATGTTTGTGTTGAATTTTTTTTTTTTTCATTGGATGAAGAGTTTCATCTTTCATTTATATGAGTCTTTACCTCCCAAAAGACATGTCTGCTAGTTGGCTGACTAGGCATAGTTGGCCACCTAGCATATAAGAAATTTATTTTAGTTCTAACAGATCCCTAGGGAAGTCATGTGAACTATAAAGGTAAGTATTGTAATTAGTAGACAAGGGTTGGAATTTTATCCAAGGAAGACTTTACTTCAATTTACACTTCATTTTATAATTAGAGATTATAGAGAATATATTCTGGAGTTGTATAGTCACATTGTCTACTCTGTAAAGATATACAATATATTTTGCAAAAGAAACTTACAATTGAAGATAATAACACATCATAATTTGGCATTGTAGTGGAGGTGTTTCCATACCTAGTACAAATTATTTCCTCTAAAGCTTCCAGCTGGCCTTTCTCTGGGAGCTGCATTAAGGCATTCAATTGAGCATTAATGCATTAATGCCCATCTATATCTAGGTTTGCATCACACATTCTTAAGGAAAAAGTTCCTAATACAACTGAACAGAGTAATTAATATGTAAATTGAATCAAATGTAAGCAACATATGGCATTAATTTTCAAAGACAGTGACAATTTAAAAGAATTGGAAAAATACAGTGTACAAGCAATGATAGTGCACCATGGGAAGTCACAATAAGTATGAACCCATAGAGGATTTTCATTGTTTCCTAAAAGAAGATCATTTTTAGAGTGAGATTTAGCTACATAGAGGTGAAGCCAT
The DNA here is from genome assembly GCA_027943335.1 of Chamaecyparis obtusa. Lineage (NCBI taxonomy): Eukaryota > Viridiplantae > Streptophyta > Pinopsida > Cupressales > Cupressaceae > Chamaecyparis > Chamaecyparis obtusa. Next base: position 251,964 of record BSBK01004567.1, on the reverse strand, counting down.
GACATACAAAAGGTAAGAGAACCTCAAAGTTTCTGACATATAATGCTATTATGTCAAAAGGACAACAAAGTGTAGTTTTTAGAACAATGGAACAACCATATCTCTTAAAAGGAACAACCATCATGTTATAGAGTTATTGAATATGGCCATTATCATGAGATCATAGGGAAAAATACATCTATCTACTATTAATGAATAATTTCTTCTATAGAGGCAATTTTGAATTCTATGCTCATGTGAAAAGGAAATGTCACTTAGTTTGAAGTCCTAATATAATAAATAAAATAAGAAGACATTGACATATCATGCCTTCAATCAGAAAAAATCACAATAAGAAGATGGAACAAACATAAGGAACAGGCATGTGCAAGTCATTGCAATCATTGGAAATATGTTAAAGGTTAAGTACAATAGTAGAGAACAACCATGATATACAATTAATGAAAGTGCCATAAAACACCATGATATTTATAATCAATCATAGAGAAAAGAGATAGTATAGCAAATGTTTACACATTCTTCTTAGTTTGTTCAAGATTATAGTTTGTTCAACCTCTTCCCGTAAAAACCACATGTATACTTTAGTTAAAATAGTTTAGTTTTACAATATGAACAATAACTGATTTTTGATTTGCCAATAATTTTTTTATTAATAACAAGTTAACAAAAATGGATTGCCTTTAGTTATACTTCAAAAGTTAATATGTGAAAGTTTGTCAAAAATTTAATAGTACGTAAAGTACATCATATTCTTGCATGAATTGAATTGAGAATAAAAATCCACTTAACAATGCTTATACTTGTATTGATATTATTGATTTTTAAATTAAATTTACGTAACATAAAAATAAATACACTCTAGAAACTAGAAATTAAAAACTCCATTGTTCCAGATTATAGAGATCATAATAGTGAATGTAAACTAAGTTAATGAGTATTGGGAATGGACCAAGTTAATGATCGATTCCAGATCATAATAGTGAATGTAAACTATGTTCAAGCAATGAAAAAGTAAATTCATTTGAAATCTTCCAGTCACTGCCCATGAGGGTACAGTCTGACTATATTGTTGAAAAACATTTATTTTTATGGTTGATATGGATTTAAATGATTGATAGGATATGGTGTTACATTTCATTTGAGTCTTGAATAGTTTTGTGCACGTTTGGAAGGCGTAATATTTTCACTTTTATTGCCCAATCTGACTTCAACATTATTTAATGAGATGTAATATGAATTTTTTTAATGAATTTAGACATGTTTTCATATCTTGATTTGGCTGATGCTTTTTAAAATTTTTGGTTCAGACTCAGACATCCAATGCCAGGACTGATTCTTGGGACAAGAATCCTTTCAAAGGTGGTGAACATGGTGCAGGGGCACCTAGAACATCCAAAGACTACCAGGAGTCCATAATGAAAATGACATCTAAAGACATCAATTGGAATGTATTGGCACCTATAATGGCCTATAAGGTCATTCCATGCAATGCAAATGGAAAATATATAATAATTCTTAAAAGGCCTAATAGGCCTTAGGACCAAAATAAGAGCCTAGGATGGTATTTGGTGTTACAAGTTTATAATAGTTTAGATTTGATTTTAATAATTCTTAATAAGTTCATTTGGGTCACATTTTAAAGTCTTAAGGCTTCATTATCTTTAAAATTTTCAAAAACTCCAAATTTGTAATGTTACAAATTCAAAAATTTGAAATGCAACAGTTATTAGAAAATGGAGGGAATTGGATTTTGTTATGTTTTAGTGCAAAATAATCCATCCAATTGATTGGGATTGGTTGGGGTAGTTTCTAGGAGTCCATCAAATATGCCAAAGTTTCATTGTATGACAAGAGAGGCCTAGTGTACGGATTGTACTGAGTGTTTGATAAATAAACTTCTTTCAAATGCAATTTCATTGAGTTCTTAGAGTTATTTTGGATTCATTTTTTCATTGTCTTACATTTCAATGCATTTGGAATATTTAGATATTGATCCTAGACCACATCTATGCATTTATGAGGTTTGTATTTGTACTTTTACTCAATTAATTTTGACTGGCAGAGTAGTTTGAACCATTCCTTTGACAATTTTATGAGCTTCCAATTGAATATGGTCATTCCATGACCTCTAACCACTTTAACACATGGAATGACTGATTATTAACATGTACTATAATTCTTTAATCCATTAATGTAATGAGAAGGAAGAATGTTTGGGTGATCACCATAATTTATAGAGGAAACTAAATGAATTTTCTTGGTATGCTACAATAGTAACCATTTGGTCTAAAGGAGGAACATAGATTATGATTTGGATCATCTTATAATGATCATCTAATGGTGAAACAACTACCTATTGGACCTATAAGTGATCGGAGATAGGAGATTTAAGAAACCCTTGGATTAAGGGTTTAGAAGTGCTAAATTTGGGGATTTTGGGGAACTCTCTATGGACTGAGCCCTATTCCTTTGATGTTTGTTCATTTTTAGACATTATTAAATATTGATGAAGGTTTGGAGTCTTGTGAGTGCAATGATTCTATGGTTTCTTTGTTATTTGGAGTCTTTTTAAGCACTTTTGAAGCCATAGTGTGTAGACAGTCACACCTGGTCTAAAAGAGTCCATAGAAAGCTGACTATAGAAAGTTGACTGCCCTAGTTTTATGTCAAAAATGGTCTATAGATGACTGTCACATGATTTCTTCCAGATTTCTCCACCAAATGATCTCAGACTGGTTTCAATTGAAAGCTATGACTCCAGGTAGACTTCCTATGGAGTTAGATTTGACATTCTAATCCACACGAAGTCGGAAAAAAACAAATACCAGTAAAAAAAATCTTAAAAACACAATTTTCTCAATCTTGTTTGCAAAATTTCCTCTTCCAACCTTACAATCATAAACCTAACACTAGTAAATTTACAGTGTAACATGATGTGGTGATTCAAAAATTTAGGGTTTTGCAAGTTCATCTCTGAATCAAATGTATATAAACAATGATAAAAAAAATGTGCCAGCAAATACCAAATACATGATGCCCTAGCACATTGATCATAGGCCCTAAGTAGGTAACCAATAAAATAATGCCAAAAAAATGTAGAGTAAGGAAATCCTTATAGACCATCCTCCTTTTACACCAAATCATAGTGGCAACCCTCGCAGGTAGGCAGTCCTCCTTTTACTCTCACCAAATAACAATTCAAACAATCGCAGGCTCTAGCTCCTTCGCACGCTCCAAATTAAAACCAAACAATGAAATGTGATACAAAACCTTTTTTCTTTTTAGAGTTATGCACGTGTTGGTCAAAATTTTGACCTACATTGCATTGGTCAAAATTTTGACCAACACGGGGATGGATTAAAAAAAAAGGAAGTTTTCCTTCTATAATCCGACCAACCTAAACCTTGTTAATTGATTGTCAAAAATTTTGGTAGAAAAATGAGGTCAAATGTAGTAGTGACTCCACAAGGGTTTCAACATAAGCAAGGTGAATTATTTCATTTGCTTTTTTTATTACTTCAATTTCAATTCAATTCCAAGGTTAATTCCTAAATTTGGGTTTGACAAAGGAAACCCCTTCCCCCCCAAACAAGAAAACCCATTTTCTTGCAGGAATAGGTACAAAATAGCAAATTACAGTGTAGATCTGAACACCCTTTTTGGAAAACTTTCAGGATCTACAACTAGAATTTTTGTCAGAGAAGCCCATGTCAAGGTCGACATAAAGGGGTCAAGGTTGACATTTTCACCTAGGTCAAGGTCAACCTTTTTCTAAAAAGAAAAAGGTTTTTGGGTTTTCTCTGTCTCTATGTTTCCAAGCCAAATTAGGTTGCAAAATTTCTTAAAACTGAGTACAAACACTAGAAATAATCATTTTCTAGATTTGTCATGTTTTGAGGTTAGTATTTGTCTTCAATTCAATACTCTCTTCCATAAGGGAATATAAGGTTTTCCTATTTCTTCATATTCTTCATTGATTGATTCATTTATGCATTGACCATTTTCTCGTGGTTAATCACTTTGGATCTTTCCTTTGGGAATTTGAGGTTAAGAAGAAGATCTTACCTTCTACAATCCTATATATTATATATTCTATTTTTATATCTTATATTTATATCTCTTACCATTTTCATATCTTACATTTTGGTGAACCCGCAATAGACAACTCTTTCTTTTATGGTGTTAGATCTTGCATTTACATTTCATATAAAGTAACAATACAAAAACATTTATTTGTGTTTTCTTAGTTTAGTTGATTTTCATCACACTAGTATATGAGCTTTACTACCTCTATTCCTACTTATAATATGTTGGTTCGAAGAAGTCATAGACTTATGTGTTTCTTTGATTCTGAGTCTTCCTCTCCTCTCCTTAGGATCCCAAATATGAATTTGATTACTCATGATTCCAATCCTACTATGGAGGATAAATCTTCTCATTGATCTCATGATGAGGATGATGCTTTAAGATTTCTTCCTAAACAAGTCCAAAAACTTTCAATGAAACTTGATAAAATGGGAAATTGGCTTATTCAAGAAAACCATAATCAAGATTCTATTTAAGCTATAGAGGCTCTTAAGAAAGTCCTTCATGATAGTGATCAAGATGTTAATATCTTGAGTGGTATCACTCATCTTCTGCATTTAAATGTTAAACCTTTAGCTCAAGAACTAGGATTCATTCCTCCTGTCACTAGTGTGGAACCTTCTTCCACTCCTTTACATAGTAGTCCTACTTATACTCCTCCTTTAGTGACTACATCGATTCCCTCTCTTCCTATGAGTGTTCCACCTGTGTCCCTACCTACTTCAAAACCTTCTTATCATAATATTTCTTTAACTTATTCCAATCCTCTTCCAATTGTGGTTCTAAGAGTTCCCCTGGTTGTTTCATCCATTCCCGCCACTTCATACACTTTCCATAGTGTTTCTTGTGTTTCTATGCCTCCTATTTCATCTAATGATTCCACAATCATTAGTTTAAAGGTCAAACTGTGTCCTCTTTACAACAACAACTTGCATCTTTAACTAAATCCAAGTTCAATATTCCTACATGGGACATGGGAAGTCCTTTATCCCTAGACATTATTAGTGCTCCTATTCCTCAGCAAGTTGATATGCCTCATCTTGAGAATTACAATGGTAAGGGAGACCCTGTTACTCATGTTAAAACATTTCAAATCCTCTGTAGTGACTATGCTCATGACTATAGGATTTTAGCCAAGTTGTTTTCTAGAACATTTTGTGATAAGGACTTGCAATGGTATTGTTCCTTGTCTCCTTATTCTATTGATTCTTTTCCACAACTTGCTAATGTAGTTATCTAGTAGTTCCAATATAGCATTGGTCCTCAAGTGCCCTTAAATGATTTAATGCATTGTAAACAAAATACTAAAGAAAAATTGACTGAATTTATTGGTAGATTTAAGCATTTGTATGCTGAGATTTCTTATCTTGTTCCTGATATTGATATTCAACATATGTTTATATCAAATTTATAAAAGGATATTAGAGATAAGATTATGCCTACTGAATTTACCTCTTTTCAATAACTTTGTGCAGTGCTTCATCATTATAAATTACAAGTGAGCCAATTTAAGAGAAACACTCCAATGGCTCATGTTCCAATTGATAAGAGTGATGTTGCTCCTAATCCCAACAAGTTTCAAAAACCTACCAGCTATGTCAAGATAAACAAGCAAGCGAATGCAGTTTATGATCAAGTTGTTGTTGCATCCAAGAATTCCACTTCTACATCCACTACTTTTCGGTTGAATTGTACATTTACTCCTCTTTCTAAATCTTTGCATTCTATTATGAATAAAATGTTGATTTCTAATATGATTAATTTACCTCTTATTTGACCTCTTTTATGTACTATGATGGTGTATCATCTTAAAATGGAAGCACTTCCATGATAAGAGTGTTTAGCCCTCTGAATAAGTGGTTTGAGGTCATGTTAAGCACCTTGATTGGGTCTTTGCATGTATTTAGATTTCTCCCCGCTTTCCACTTCTTCTCCGCACTTGATTTCTTCATTCTAGGTGAAATTAGGGTTAAGGTCTTAAGAACTTTACTAATTTTCCTTCTTCTATGGCTCTATTTTTTAGGTAGGGTTTAGAAATGAGACCTCCTAGTCCTTCATCACATCATGGAGAGGATTTTTTGTCTATTCCTGATAGTGGGTATTGTTCAGACATCAAATTCTGCACTTCTAACATCTCCTGGAACCTCTGCTGCAAATCTTGATAAAGTTAGGGTTTGAGGTCAAAGTCGGCCTTGACCCTGACTAGGTCAAGGTTGACCTTGACCTTGACCTCTTCCTACTAGAATTTCAAAGTTTCATTTCCCACTAATTTGGCTTTTGGGAAAGTTATTTCTCCACTTTCGGGTCGGCTATTTCGGGCTCCAAAATGGTAAATCCTTTAATTGTATTTAATCAAGGTATATTTTCTAAAGGTGAGGACCTAATTGGGATTTAATTCTTCAAGGTGGCCCATCTAGAGGAGTATGCCCTAGATCACTATAAAAGGAGGCCTTCCTCTCTCATTTTCACATCACTCAATCATCAAGTTTTCTCAATCAAGCTCTCAAGTTCTCAATTTGAAGCAAGTCTTCAAGCATTCAAGAGTTCAAGCATTCATCCATCAAGGAGTTCCATTGTTAGCTATTGAAGGATTCAATCTCCTTGGAGCCCCCTTGAAGATCCATCCTTCTCCATTCATTCAAACCTTCTCATATGCAAAGATCAAATCAAGATTGGTGTTGAAGATCAAAATACCATTGATTAGAGACATCCTACAGTCATTGAAGCATTCTTACTTGTGGATTTGAGGATTTGAATCCTCTACAAGGACTTCAACATAAGCAAGGTGATTTGTTTCAATTACTTTGTTTATGCACCATATATTTCAATTCAATTTTAGGGTTAATTCCTAAATTGGGGTTTGACTAAGGCAAACCCCCCATACAACCAAAAACCTCCATTTTCTTGCAGGTATAGGTGCAAAATCTCAGATCTCAGAGAATATTCGGATACCCTTTTCGGCAATCTTTCAAGATCTATGAACAAAATCAGAATTGGACTTCAAATAAATAATGTGGTCTTTGACCTTTTAAAAGGTCAAAGTCGACCTATGTGAATTTGGAGAAAAGATTTATGGGTTTTCTCTGCCTTGACATTTCCAGTCCAAAACAAGTGACGAAATCTTGAGAAAGTTCATACAAAAGCTAGAATTCAGCATTTTCAAGATCTGCCCTAATTCAAGGTTAGTATTTGTACTTCAATTATTTTAGATTTGAAGCTTAATCCAACTATAGGGAAGTATAGGGTTTCTCTCTCTCTGTCATATTCTTCATAGATTGATTCAATCATGTATTAACCTCTTGGTTGATCAAATTGGATCTCTCTTTTGGGAATTTGAATTTAGGAGTGAATCTTACATTTTTCCCACACATACACAAATAGTGGTGATTCCAAAACACTACTATTCAGATGGCATCCAAATCCTTTTGTCAATACCATCGTCAGAATGGCCATGATACTAAGAAGTATTATTCTCTAAAATATAAGGTTCAACATTTAATTGATTCTAATACTTTATTTGTTGATAATTTTGATGATAGTGGGAACAAATCTGTCTCTCCTCCTAATCAAAACCTCCAAATCTATAAGAATCCTTTTCCTACACAGGATACTAATACCATTGTTAAAAAATGTTCTGTGGATATTGTTGGATCTTCTCCTTGTAGGACCAAAATTGAATCAAATGGTTGGGCTTGAAACACAGGTTAGGCACTCAAACTTGACAAGAAAAACAATCCAATTGATGAGGATAAAGAGAAATCCTCCTTTTTCTTTGAGCTCCACATTCACTTAGGTAGGTATTGCCTTATCTACACATTCAAGACACCTCATGACAAACCAAAGGCTTGCAGATAGATTAATGTGGAATAGCAATCAATCTCCTATAGGTATCCTATACCATAATGATAGAAAGTCTCATGCAATAGCCCTACTTGCATGGAATGAGACTGAAAGCTGGAGACCTATCCTAAAAACAAGGAAGGGAAAGAGTGGAGCTGAAGGGAAATGATTTTAAAGATGGGTTGAAGGGACCCCTGAGATACCCTAAGTCTCTCATAGACCAATTCCTTATCCAATGAGCCACAGAGTCAAATACCCTGCTGCAAGAGACAGCTATGAAATAAGGAAACAATATACCCAATGTGTTGATGCCTTACATCAATCACACACCATAACCAAACCTCAACTTAGTTCCCACCTGTGTATTCAAATATGCTATTATCCATCAAAGGATTTTAACCCTCCCCTTAGAAGAGACCTATGAATTAGACAATACATTAACCAGCATCCACTAGAAGACAAGCATGACCTATCCTTGATATTTTAGCTCATACATACATAAATACTAACCCTGAACCAGTTATCTCTATGAAGACAACTCCACTTGCAAGCACATAGGCAGTGCAAATAGAAAAACTAGACACCCTTGATGTATGATTAATGAATCCAGAATTCAAATGGAGATAGCTTGGTAACAGTAAGAGTATATTAAATTCTCATGCATAAAACAAGTCTGTTACAATATGTATTGTGTTCTCAGAACCAACACGAGAAAGAGGAACACTCTATATGTAGAGAAGAAGGAGGAATCTACAGGAAAAGGATCCTTCAACATGGAACCAATTCTCCTAAAAAAATTTGCAGAAGAAGGAACCCTTACAAAATCAAACAACCTACAATTTATACCACTGGTTACCTTGCAATCCTAAACAGTAAGATGCAACAAGCTACGGGTAACCAGGGTTAGGATTTTAACTACCCAACCAATCGAAAATACAATCAAGAATTTATTGCAGGGGTAGAAAACTAAGAAATCTTAGAGAAATAGATCAAAGATGATCTCCAATTATGATAATTCTTAGATCAATATACATAAGATCATAAATTCACCAAGAGAACAAGTCAAATCAACCACCCTACAATACGCCTCAAGCCATTCCTCGCTCATTCCTTACATGGTACAGATCCTTGCAAATGATCATCACACCTTAGACCGCACTGCGACGGCAAACAAATCAGTTCTCACCAAATAGGGTCACTTCTGCATTGAAATTTAGTCATTTCTATTGTTGGAAGCCCTAAGAAAATTCAAATTTGAAGTCAAACAGCTACTTTGCATTTCGTAGGCTTATGTCCCTCAATTGTTTTCCCTCAGTCACGCAATTGCGTGGTCACCAACTTAACCACCATAGGAAAATGGGCTTCATCTTATGCTTGGTCACATAATCACAAGGCACCAAACTAACCTTTGTGATCATGCGACCGTGGCTTCTTAATAATGCAATGTTTATCACAAACCATCCTGAGAAGTCCTTGACCCCACCACCAGTCAACGACCAATCAAAATCGAGTATGCCGGCAAGACAGGCACCACGGACCCACCTTAACTCCGCAATCACGATGCCAAATAGTTGTCACATGATCACATAGCCAAAACTTGGGCTATGAGAACACACGAAAAGCCATGAGATTGCCACCTTGTCACCTAGATCACCACAAACACTGGCCCCATGTTATCTAGTGAATTGGTGATAAAGAACTTTCACTAGTTTGCGAGGCACTTTATGCCATCACCAAAAAACTTAGCGATCATGCGACCATTGTTTTCTGAATCTCCAAATGAATTAGGGCATCACCAAACATTACATGAACTAGCGATAAGAAGGAAATTTGTCAGGCTGCTAAAAATTTATCACAATCGCCAAAAGCACCGAGAAATTTCAACCGGGCCCATGCAGGAAGATCAACGGCCGTCACAAGATCTTAAGCCTCTGACACACTCGATGAGATTATATGCCATTCATCGATTCACTGATAGGATCAGGACCCACTGACACATCAGGAAACTAGGTCCCACCAAGAAGAAGCCACTGTACAAATACATGGACAAATAGAATAGCGCCAACTATGCATACGTGTCAACGGACCCACCTGCCTTCCTTATGAGAATCAACGACTATCGCTATACCACTACATTAAAGGTCAAGCAAGTTATATCAATGGTATAATGATAGCCACAAGATTAAACTAAACTTTAATCTACCCAAACACCAAGAAGACCGGTCCCACCACACATATCCACCAACAGGCCCCAAGTGCCAGATGTCAACCGGTCGCATGGTCGCATGTCAAAAACTTTTGACATATGAACATGCAACAACCAATCATTTTGAGACCCTTTGAAATATTGGGCCCACCACCCATCGCACATGTGCACATAGGAAATGCCAGTCAAATAGAAAACTATGAGGTCAAAAACACACACAAGATTTTTGACATAGCGAAAGACCAAAAACACACAGGGTTTCTGATGCCAAAAGATAAGCGCACAAAAGCAGGAAGCACAAGGTTGAAAACAATGAAGGGTTTCACATAGACCAAAAACATCATGGATTTTTAGAAACATTGTGGGTTTTCGACACTTAGACAAATTTTTGAAATTATTTTCTGCAGACCTTAAAACTTGAACAACTTTCTGGATTTCTCGATTCAGCACATTTGATTTGGGCTAGAGCAAGGTGACACATTGAAGAACACAAGGATAAGGGAACATAAGGAAAATTTGCAAGAAAATAGGCCATTTCCATAAGATTTTTCTATGACTGGAAAATGGACTAATAGATATTGTTTATGATTCAAAGATGGATGATCTCAATCATATCATTAACCATGTGGAGCATGTTGTTTTGTCTCAACCTATATCACCACCCCAGACTCAATCTCAACCTCAACTTCAAGTTCCACCTCAACCTAAGCCTAAACTAAAACCTCAACATAAAAGTTGAAAAAAACCTAGGAATAAAAGACCTAGGGAACTTTTGATTACCTTCGATGATTTTGAGACTATTAAAGCTCCTGATGGTGCCCTTTACATTTATGCTAGGATTTCTAAGATACCTACGCATGATTGTCTTGTTGATCCTATATCCTTAGTCAATGTTATTATTGAAGAAAATATTTTTATGAAGAACTTACAATGTGATTCTTATGATAGATCTGATGTGTGGATCCAAACTTGTAATGGTTTTCTCTATCCATCATATGGTTCTATTAAATTTCCTGTTGAACTCTACGGTAATGTTGTGGACACTACCTTCATTCTTGTTCGTACTTCTGATCAACTTCAAGTTAAGCTTGGTTTTCCTTGGTTGAATTCCATGCATGTTGTTGCTTCTCCTATTCATAAGTGTCTTAAATTCTTTCATGATGAAGAAGTGAAGATGATTAATCATAGTTTATATCAACCTTCTAGGCCTAGGGATTGTGCTACCCTCAACTTCTTTTATCCTTCATTACCTAATTCATTTCCTTCTCGACCTGATAACCTTTTTCACTCATATCAAGCCTATAAGCATTGAAAGACTCTTGAGTTAAGCATGCCTTAGATAGATCTTATATGTAGTCTTTTACCTACACATTCCATACCTCATTTATTCATGGCTTCTAGTTTTGTTGATCAAACTCCTAGCATTTCTTTTCAATCTACTAATCCTCCTATAGAACCTATGAAGGAATCAGTGGTTGTTCCTCCTAGTTCTCAACATATTTCAAACAAGACAAAACATAACCAATCTACCAATGAACATTGTAAGAAGCGTCAAGCTCAAGCTAAGTCTTGTGCCTCTATTCTTCAAAGATCTTTATCTTCTTTTGACTAGCCTATGCATGATATGTTAGAAGAAGTTAATGTTAATAATGATGTTAAGATGAATAATTATGATGATTCTATTCATATCTTAGATTCTATTTTGATTAATCTTGATGAAGAAGATACTCTTGATGATACTAATGATGTTAATGATGAATATGAGACTATTGACATTAATACTGATTTACCTAATATGATTTCAACACAATTGATAATTACACCTAGTATCAAACATTATGATTCTTAAGAGGATCATTGTTTGGAACTGGCTATTATTCCTACTGTGTTGGATGTAGCCCCTCTTGCGAGTTTCCCACCTTCCCTAAATCATACAGAACAAGATGGGGAGAGTAGGTGTCCCGCTTGATTGGATTTTCCTTCAAGGTATCTTTTTGTGTGTTTTCATGTTGTATTCTGCTTCTCCCGTAATGTCTTTCCTAAATGTTTGTTAGATTCTTTTATATGACCCTTTTTTTTTAATTAAGTAGAAACAAAAAGGTGCTGACCCATGGAACAAAATACAAACTATGGGAATTAACAGAACATTAATTCAACATAGAGAGCAGTAATATGAAAGAACATCTGCCATGGTCAAAAATAAAAAAGAAACATCACAGAGTATCACACATCCATGAAAGAGTATTGAGAATGTTTAAAATACACCAAATCAGTTGGCACTCAGGACTAAAAACTGAGATCATAGTTTTGTGCAAATTAAAATAAGAAAAAACTAACCATAAGGGAGGCAAGGAGACAACAGAATTCTCCCCCCTCCCATTCATAGACAACGTCTGAGCTATTTTCCATTCCATAAGCACTTCGATAGAAGGAGGTCCGTCCACTCCTCATGCAAGAAGTTGAAGAGTTCCCGATTGTCCTTAACAACATCCTTGTCCTCTGAGGCATTCTGGTTGAGGATGCAGAGGGTAGTCGCAGATGCATGCATAACCTTAAGCACAAATTTGCTGACATCTGTTAGCTGTTTGTTGGTAGCATCTAGGTCCTGGGATAGCTTATTCACTAAATTCTCTAGGGAAGCGAACTGGTGCATAATTCTACCCACCAGGCCACTTCCAGTATGCACTTTGTCCATGCTGGAGTCTTTCTCTTTCATCACATCCTCTTTCACATTGGTTTGGTTGCAGGGTCTTTCTCCTTCATAACCTCCTCAGCCATAGTGGTTTAGATTTTCACCTGTTTAGTCTCATTACTAGATCCCTCTTTATTGGGAGAGCCGACGAAAACATTCTCCTAAGAAAAAACATACTCTCGACTCATGAGTTCTCTAATGGCTCTTTTTCCCTGCTCTTTAGTAAGGTGGGTGGATTGGCGGGACCCATAGATTTGGGGGCCATCCAGATTAATAATGATCTTTTTGGGCTTTTTGGAAGGGGCTGGAGAGCCATCATCAGTTTCTTGGGTGTGCTTCTGGGAGGTACAGGTGGGATGAGTTTCAGAAGACTTGGGGCTATTAGCAGGGGTAGGAAATCCCTGGTTAAGAGATACTGAAGGTGAGAGGGGTTGGAGAGTGGGGTGGGATACCTGTAAAGGCGGTAGGGGGTAGAGGGTATGATGGAAATTGTACAGGTGAAGGATAAGGCCCTGGTGAAGATAGATAGAGGTTTTACCCAGCAAGATGGCCTCATTCATAGATTTAACATTAGCTTCTAAAGAATGCAGAAGGTAAAATAGAAAGGAGATTAACAACTTGTGCTTGAAATGGTTAAGAAAGGGGAGGTGATAGTTAAAAAATGTACCGCACCGACCCTCCAAGGTGAAGTATTTCATCACCATTTTGCACATCTTGGGCCAGAACTCTGGGAGCTTGGAGACACTGTAGCCACCATTAAGCAGAGAGGGGGTTGGCTCATCTTTGAAAAATTGCACGAACTCCAACTTTTCCTGAGTCTTATCTATTTTTTTCCATTTCCTTCCTTTCATCGGCATTCCCATGGCCTAGCCAATAACTTCCTCATTGATCTAGAAGGTTATGCCATTAATGGTGACCTACATTTTATACGACCCTTGTTACTTTGTTGGTGCAAGGTGATAAAGGAATCAAAACTATTGTGCTCTTCCTCTATATGTATCTCTATTCTTCTATATGTTGTTTTTACGTTATGTTGTACCCTTTCTATTGTTTTTAAATGTTTCCTTGTGTAGTCTGCTTGGATTTGTGACTTGGTAGCATTGATTATTTTTGGTCTCCATGTTGTGGTCCGGAAAGACTCTTCTTCGTAAATCTTGTGTTTTCTTTCCTCCATCGTGATTGTAGTTCTACTTTCTTTGGGGAATGATGTCAATTCATTTGCAATAATATCATACATACATACATACATACATACATACATACATACATACATACATACATACATATACATACATACACACACACACACATATATATATATATATATATATATATATATATATATATATATATATAATATATATATATATATATATATATATATATATATATATATATATTATATGTATGTATATATATATATATATATATATATATATATATATATGTATGTATCTATATATATATATATATGTATCTATATATATGTATCTATATATATATGTATGTATGTATGTATGTATCTTATCTTATGATCATACTGACCCCATGATAGGTAGATCCCTTATGTGTTCTCTGTATGTTTATGTGGTGTTTCCCCTAATCTGTCTTTGCTTGGGGATATTTTGTTTCATAGTGGA